>JAIPRM010000183.1:0-46688 GCA_025469315.1 Stegophylla sp. TES_Ste_2020 | reverse complement strand
ATTATCTAATAATACATCATATACTATTTTTATTTCTTTAGAAGTGATAAAAAATTAATAACTTAAAATAGCGGGAGGGGCCATGGCCCCCCCGGCACCCCCCTGCGGGCGCCCATGGATAATGGCTCAACAGTCATTTTGGTCGGAAGTTAACGACAGGACCCGAGCTAAGAAATATTAATGATATTAATGCTGTTTCAAAACGTGTAAATAAGCGAAAAAAAAAAAAAAAGAAAATGGTCTTTTTCATCATTTTTCCGACTTCATTCCCCGTGTTATTTTTAATTTTCCAACTGACCAAATAATTATTTCTATCAAATAAACAAAAAAAAAGGTTATCATCTCTTTTTTCCAAATTTGCCTACTAGATCCAAAATGGTCAAATTTGCCGAAACTGAAACTTCCTAAATAACTGAAATGGAGGGGTACTTCAATCCGTCCTTATATCTTTATATTTTTGAAATAAATATACACTTTTGAACTCAAACGAAGACGTCTTGTGAATCGCCCTGTATTTACGATGATTTAACATAGACGGAAATAGATTTACTTACGACGACGAGACGCCAACGTTGGCGTGTACGCATCGTTCCGAAAGCACGTGGTCACCGACCGGGTTGACGCGACGACCGGAACTGCTCGATCGACGAGCACGTGGTGCGCGCACGGTTCCCCCTCAAAATATCCCCGTTCAAATTATCCCATATTATTTTTATTTTCTGTCATACGCATATTTTATTTATTTGCTCCACTCAGAATGTAAAACTACATTAGCGTGTTTCTACAATATATGAAAATTACAAAATACCTATAGAGTATATTTTTTGAAAATAATATTCTTAAGACATAGATCATTGGTTTAAAAATTACAGACCACTTAACTATACATGATACAGGTAATGTTAATTTTACATAAAAATTTGAATATGAGATTTTTCTAAAGGGAATATTTCGAATGGAGATATTTTGACGCATTGGATATTTTCAGGGAGCACCTGCGTACCTTTCGGCGTTTCGTTCATAGGCGCGTGCAGGGTACGCGTTTACACACCCTGCAAGCCATATAATGGAGTAATGTCTTACGTCGCGGATTTATTTTGAAAATTAATTTCGATTTCGCATGATTTAAATAACCGCTGCGCGTCAAAATAACTATAGTTAACGGGCAACATAACACATAGAGAGATGTTTTGGTAAAAATATTTTTACTGAATATATAAGTATAAAATACCCAAGGTTTGAGGATTGAAAAATGACCGTTATTTTACACCAAAATAACCGTAGTATCGTACAAATATTTATATAAGATTAATTAATGATTTTCGAGATTTTTTTATGGCTGTTAGATACGTTATTATTTATTATGAGTAAACTTGTATTAAATGTTCAATTTATGTCATCCAGAATATAAAATTATATTTAAAAATAAACTTACAAAATGCGAGTCACTTTCAAAATTCTATATTTATCCCAATAGAGGTCAAATTTTTTTCAATATTTATTACACTGTCGTGAATAATGGGTGTACATTTTAAATTTCTAGTAAATACTAATGATTTTTTAGTTAAAATTAAACTATAAAAACCAATATCATAAATATCTAATTTATAACATATTTTACCATTTTTACTTAAAATCGAAATAGTTTTTATCTTTTCTTGGAAAACTACTTGTATTCAGAAATTATTTTTAAATTTTCTTCGAGTTTAATTATTGCTTGATTTATAACAGTACGGGTTTTTATTAACTCTTTATTCAATAATTGAATCCAGTAATTAAATTTGGAGTGTTGACTGAAAAAAAGTTAATTAAAGGGAGCCAAACACTCATATCCTCCCCCACCCTCTCGTCATTACGCCACTGCATACTTCCTATGTAAAAAATTACATAAGATGACAAAATAATTTCACAGATTTAAGGACAAAAACTGCGTCCAATGACTCCAATGAAAAACCTTCTATGACGAGTCATAAAATATGTTCTTTTTAATCAGAATTCATATAACAGTAGAGATTTTTTTCTTCTAATATTCTTCTAGACATTTCCCGCTAAGACAAAAAAAAACATAAACACCGTTCTTACATTAAAAATTGATGATTGGTCGATTTACTCTAACACTTTAAAGTTAACAATACGAAATGGTTTCTGTTCAACATAATTTTGTCTTGTTCGCAAAGCGCTCACAGCCCATACGCGAGTAATAGTGTCGTCTCAACACCGATGGAAATATATTTACAATGCGAATATCAATATGACTCACAACCTCGGGCGATGCGCGATATTTGACTGGAAATCACGCGTGACTGGCGTAAAACACGAGCATTTCCAATATACGGTTTTCTTTTTTTTTTTTTTTTGATACGAAAAAATAGCCCATTTCCAGGAATATGACTGAGAGTAAAAATCATAAATGAAGTAAAAATGTTGAGATGACTTAAATTATTATTCTATGTTAGTAAATCTTCTTGAAATAATTTCTTCGTCGGATAGCACGTCAAACATATTTTGCGAGTTTTTACTCAGAGAAAAAAATTAATAAATTAATAATTTAAATATTGATACGACGCCGATTTGATTTATACCTCTATATAGGTAATAATGTCGAGCATTCGCGCCCACCTTATGAAATATGAATCACCACTGCAGGCGTCTAACAGTCGAATCATCGCGTGCACGAATAGTATAATTTTATTCGTGACGGTCTAATATCGACGGGAATAGATTGTCTTACGAATGTCGAGTAAACTTTGACGTTGAAAACCAAGACTCGAATTATTTCGCGATTGGAACTCGATCGTCCCGATTTCGTTCCTGTACGATATTCTCGAGGCAAACATTATCAAAACTTTTCCGTGCAATATATTATTTTATATATTGTAAAAACGTGAAGTGTCGTTGTCCACATCTTTCTATGAAAAAATTATGGAAAGGAAAAAAATAAAATGAAAACAATTTCCAATGGCGGCTTGAAAAAATATTGAGAGGCTATTTAAAAAAAAAAAAAGTGTCATTAAAATATTCGCTGATAACATTATATATATATACAGATAGTTACCTACGTCTTGCGTCGGTTTGACTGTTTTTTTGTATATAAGAGTGTATATATTATATATATATTAGATGATGGAAAACCGTCACCGACACCGCATGGATCACAGACGATCACAGACGTTCTCGCCGAGTCATCACGTATTTTTATAATAAGTACCGGAGTCATTCGTAATTTATCTAAACTTCAAAGACATATTTTCATTAAAAAATAATTTGTTTCAACCGTACTGATTAATACATTTTAAAAGTTGTGATTTTTATTTTATACTTTTAATACCTTTTAATTACAAATTGTTTAATTAACATTTGGAACAAATACACCGATTTAAAATATTCATACAAATATACACTATCTCAGACGTACTTAGAAATAGGCAAGAGGGGCACTTAAACTCTTGAATAACAATTTTTTTAATTGACTAATAAGCAGATTTTTGTCTCGTTGTATTAAATATAACTTTGGCAAAAGCCATCGAAATCAGTAGTTTTAATTAACTTACAGTTAAGATTGATAGTAATATTAATTAATTTGGTTGAAGTTTTATAATATGTAATAAACTGACAGTGTATAAATAGATTCTAACGAGTTTTGTATTTTATAATGAATTCTGTTTTAGATAGTTAAGTACGTTTAATTTTTCATGGTAAAATAAACGATTCATTTTATGTTAGTAAATCAGGAAGTTTATTTACATTTTAATATGATTCTGCGAAAAAAGAAAATTTATATTGTTATTTTAAAATTCACATAATATCACTGTTAAGAAAATTGTGCGGGCTCCATTATAAAATCCATAATTTTATATAATACATAAACTCAACTGATTATCCTAACAAAATGTTTTTCAATATTATAACGTATAGTAATAAGTATATTAGAAAAATATATCACAATTATTATAAGCCCTGGAGTAAATAAATCTTCTTGAATAACGTGGCTCACTGAAATTCAACCGCACAATATAAGATCTGAGACGCTTTGAATAATGAAAGTATAAGTAAAGCTTTACCAGTATTCTATGCAAAACACTTTTTCGTCACTTATCTCTCGACTTTTTTAAATGTATTTTTTCACTTCATTTTCACACGCGTTTTTACAAAATGTTTGCGTCTTTTATGTGTGAAACGTTCTTTTTTTTTTTTCATGAATATTATATTATATTATTAGGGCGTTCGAATTAAATCGTTATTTACCCGTTGTAATAATCGAACACGGTCTGAAATACGCATAGCATATATTATAATAATATCGATCGAAACCGGCTGCGAACGAGATTCGAAAGTCGAATTCCAATTGGATCTATAAATCTCACACGTACACTATAATAATACATACAGGTAGTCGAGTGGAGGTGCGAACTATATATATTTTACATATCGAGGTGTACGTTTTCTCTCCCACCAGTCATGTCTTCTGGATTAATTGTTTTTCTTTTCACGTATAATTACAAAATATATAAGAAGTGACAAGTAAGACTGCTAGTCAGTATATAAGTATTACTATAAATCTGGTACTCAGCGGACGAGATGAACTCTAATCCCGCGTCCTGAAACATTTCCAATTTGCTCGCACTTGTAAGTGCTCTAGCTCGGTGTCATAAAACACAAAGACAGACAACTGGTGGCACGTGCTATCGTTTAAAGTAGTTTAATAGTTTAATAATTTTAAAAATTTGGTTTTTGAATATTTCAATAAAGTTTTAAGTTTTTGTGAAAAAAATAATAGTAATTAAATGTGTAATTAAATACCAATATTGTAATAATTTAGTACCGATTTATTTCCATGCAAATCCTATGGGCACCTATTTAAATAATATGTTATTAATAGAGACCGGATATCGATGCCTCGAAAAACGTAAAATAGTTAGCCAAAAACAATCCATTTACGACCGAAAGTGTCTTAAAAACACGTATAGCAGTATTTAAGAATAATAACCCAAAAACTTTATGGCCCGAAAATGTAAAAATTTCTTTAAAATTACTGAAATTGATAATTTATTTTTAAACTAATAATTTCAATCAACAAAGCTAACTAGGAAACTTTTGATGAAACTTTATTACAATTTTAAGTATTATAATATTACGTTTTTGTAGTCGACTTGAATATTTTAAATATAATTTTTAAATGAAAAATAAATAACTAGTTATTTATTTATTTTCTCTTTAGTAGTACAAAATAGATTAAAATTACTTAAGAATACGACAATATGATTTTTAAACTTCGCAAAATTCCTTGAAATTAAAAATATAACTTAAGATATAAATTAGTTATTAAGAATCGCAATTGGTAATGAAATATAATATAAGATATTGAAAAGAAAAATGCAATAATCAACGAACATCTGGATCCTAATTATTATAAAATACGAAATATTTCACGAAAATGAAATGTGTTTATGATGTATAATATAAGCCGTGCATAGGCACAACTAGGTGTGGGTTCGAAGAGGTTAAGCTCCTTAAAACCATTTATATCCCCCCAGATTTTTTGAAAATTGCTTAAGATCAATAGTCCTTTAGGAGGGAAGGGGGAGCTGAATCAATTAATAAGCACTTTCACTCCCTCAATTTTTTCATTCTAATTACCCTAATGACGCCGCCACACCGTGGCCGCTAGAATTTAAAGTTCCAAAAATTGGCATTTCACAACCTAACCGACAATTATTTAACAATCAGACGCGATACATAACAAAATATTCTAGAGGCGAATGACGTATATTATCATCGACACCTTCGACAATGTTGATTTATAATGTAATAATATACTATATGGGTTCACGACTGACTAGTAACGAAAAAAAAAAATTGTTTTCAAACTATATTCGGAGGAAACAATTTTCTTTATGGTAGCCGATTATAAACACTTCGTTTGGGACAACGACATCGAACGACAATATATAATAATAATAATAATAATAATAATAATAACAATAACATTATAATTGTATGAGGTATCTATGCGTATATAACATTATTCTACGCAGCACCTAACCTACCTGTCTATAATACACTTCGGTCGATACATATTGTTCACGTTGCTGTCACATTCTAACTCAGCAACTCTTCTCCGAGACGGCGGCCGCCACTTGTGTCCTTCCCCCCTCGACACCTTTTCCTCGTCGACCGAAGTGATTCACCATCACGTCTTTGTGCACATATTATTATTATTATTATTATTATCATTATCATCATCGTCTACGAGTTGTGTATTTGAGTACGGTCGTGGCGGCAGCGGCTTCATCGACGTAGTTTTTCAATGAATCTTCGCCACCGCAGCCGACCGACGTCGGCGTGTACCCCGCGGGTATTTGATTTTTTATTTATTTATTTATTTTTTTTTTTTTTTTACTCGTAATAATATTGTATATATGACGCGTATATTTATATACTGTACTGGCGCGTGTGTGTATACGGTAACGTTTCGAGGGTAATATTCGGACACACGGCGAGGCTGAAGAAATATCGGCGGCGATTTACGAGCGCGCGTTTATTCGGAAGAAAAACTAGTAATTAAAATCGAGATGACTGGCGCGCGTACCTAACATAATATAGCCCGCAGTGGTTCTCGCTCCGTCCTATTCCTATCTCCGTGGTACTCTATCGTCGGTTTTTTTTCGCTCGTAATTTAATTCGTGATTCCATTCCGTTCGTGATTTATTGTCATTCCATATATTATTTATTTATATTATTATTATGATTATTCTTTCTTTTTTTTCCATTCATTGTGCGCCGCCGCCGCCGCCACACTATCTGTGTGCCGCACGGTGTTCGTGGCCATATACACGCGCGTAGTGTGCTTTGTGTATAATATATACACGTGTGTGTGCCCATAGCAATCGTGAATCAATAATCGCCGATAATATACCGAAACGGAAAAAATAATATATACATTAACTTTTTGAGTCCTACATATACGTGTTACTTGTGGCGTGGCCGCCAAGGATTATCTGTAAAGGGCATATAAACTATAATGTGTTTTACTATAATAATTAGAGGTGATTTTATATGTATTTTTGACAGTCGACTATTTGTTTGATAAAGTGATACTATTATTATTCTAAGAGAAGATAATGTCATAATATTCAATATTATTTCGTTCGTGCACGAATAATGCAGTTAGATTCGTATGTTCTTTTTCGATATGTTTATACTATTCCAAGAGTTCCTCGTATAGAACGTGTTTTCTTAGATAGATTTCGATTTATATTAATACTGCGTGTCAATTGATAAAATTCTAGTTTATAGAATTTTAACTCTATTTTAGTTCGGTTAGACACACAGGAAGACCACTCGTATATCGTATAGAAGGAAATTTTTATGAAAATCAAATATTTACCTCGAGCCGTTCTTACTGTTATTGTAAGCAGTATCTAAAAATAACACTTGATACTTACAACATTCTACTCACGGCTCTCCGCGTGAAGGGAAGGGAAAGGATTTCGATACGGGTTGACGTGCTTTATTATGCGTATATTATTTTGTATTCTCATTGTACATGCGGGTGAAATATTATCACTACTACTGTCATCACACCATATGTTTAAGACTACAATATGCCATTCTTGGTATATTATGTCTTTTATTCTAAGGGCATTTTTTCTAGTGTTTTTTTTTTTTTTTTGCAACC
This sequence comes from Stegophylla sp. TES_Ste_2020, assembly GCA_025469315.1. Classification (NCBI taxonomy): domain Eukaryota; kingdom Metazoa; phylum Arthropoda; class Insecta; order Hemiptera; family Aphididae; genus Stegophylla; species Stegophylla sp. TES_Ste_2020. Next base: position 39,010 of record JAIPRM010000183.1, on the reverse strand, counting down.
GGTTGATTTTTCGGAAAATAATAGCTGCCAAAGATTTGCTACTGACACGTGTGGGACAAAATGTCATTTATAAGCTTTTCAACACTTTAGAATTGTATGTGTATGTGTGTGTGTGTGTGTGTAATCATCAGTGATCTGTTCTTTTGAAGATTTCTGCGAACGTTTAAGGTCTGAAAATGTCTGTTCGCAGTTTATTGAAACGTAAAATTTGAAAAGATATATAAGCCTCTTTCAAAACACGATACAAACTTCACATGTGGTAAATCCTATTTAATATATATTTCGAAATCGTCTATCGACTCATATTGACTGCTGCAGGTAGTCACACGTTTAGTACTTCGATGGCAATAACTGAGCCACCGGTAGCAGTGCAAACACCACGCTCAAAATATATTATACAGTCGTGTATTCAATTTTTTTGGACTACTCAATTTTAAACATCTTTTATATTGTTAACGTTTCATTTCATACGTTTTTATTAAAATACTTATCTAACCCTCATAATATCAAATAGACAATAATACTCTCAGGGATAATCTCCAACGATAAAAACGTATATTTTACTAAGCCACAGTTTTTCAAGAATACATCGTATTATCGGCTTTTAATGAATACTTTTAACACGAAAACGTTTACATTATATTCGTCCTTTGATTAATTAATTAAGAAATAAAGTCGTTTAAAATTAAAAAGTTTCACGAAAATTCGTTTAAAAAAAAAATACGTTGATTTGACTTCTTAATTACTACAAATTGACTTTAATTATTATTCTCTCGAGAATAGCAAAAACTCTTCTTTCTATATTTATTTGACTATGCTTTTTGGGTTTCGTCAATTGATAAATAATTATTGTAATCAGTAGTAATTTGTTTATTGCAACTGTTTTGTTTTATTAGAAAAAAAAAAAAAAATAACAAAAAAATAACTAATTAAAACTTACTAATTTGGCTATTAATACTATTATACGAGTAGTAATAATACGTGAGTAGAATAATATGCGTAGGTATAGTATAATGTATTATTATTACTTCTTAACTATCAAACATATTATATTTCACTTTATGGACCTACCATTAAAAGCTATAATCAAGTGTCTACTTCTTACTGATTAATGTTCTACCAACAATATTATATGCACGAAAGGTTAATAATCGAGACGACCAATAAGGTGTATTTTTTCATAAAAAGTACACATTCTGAAAAAGAAACTTTTAAGTTTTGATTAAAAGGTCTTGGATGTAAATTTAAAGTTGCTATCGAACTTATACCATCAATACCATCAATTAGTTTTAAAGAAAGACAAATTATACAGCTGTAACGTAATATAATTTATGCGTGCACTGCACTATTGTTTTGAAATATCTACTCGGGTTCTAAATAATTGCAGCTACTAACGAACTCGTAAAAGTTTGCAGAAAATCCAAAATATGGATTAACATAACTGATTATTAGTTGTAAAGTATTCACATAAATCATAATCGTTTAAAACAATAAAACTGATTTTGTGTTAAATTCATTATCAAACATACGTAGTACGTATACAAACAATTACTTATACGCTCTAGACATAAATTGTTTATATCTATAGCGTTATATCTATAGTTTATAAATTTAAAATCCAGTGAAATGATAGTGCTGGTTAAATAAAATCAAATTAAAATAATATAATAGTACTTCGCGAAAATTCAAACCTAGCCAAGAGGAAAATTATTCCAAACAATTTATGGATTATAAAATCTACCGGGACAAAAATAGCCATGTACTTACGTATATTGTATTTTTGAAATACATTTTACGAAACATTGTAATTTATAAAATCGTTGAAACTGGTAGGAAAGTTAAAAATTCCATTTATTTAAAATACAAATAATTATAACGTCAAACAGAAAACGCGTATCTACTTGTATATTATTTGTTTTAAAATTCGTTATGATTTAAAGGTGTTGAACCCGAAGCTACTTCCAACAGTTTAAACTACCAGCGTAGTATTCACTACTGTGATATTAAATAACAACATCGTTTAAATATGCAATAACTTAAGGAGAAAAAAAATGTAAAACCGGGACAGATTTATAACGGCTGGGAAAAAAAAACCGGAATTTCGATTTGCCTTCTGGTTATTCGGTTTAACGAACGAGAAGTCTTCTCCTATCGCGGTAATAATTATTATTTGTAACATAGAAATTGAATTTACATTTGCTCTCGAAACGTTAAAGTATATAATATCGATCTTGTAGTGAATGCAATTTAACGGTACCTATATTGTGTGTATAATATACGAGGAATACTAAATCTGTCGGTCGACTATATAATATTATAATAACTATAATAAGTAGGCACCTACTTGACTGAAAATTTAAAAGAACTGATTGCATATTTAATGATTTATTATTACAATATAGTTTTATAAAGTATCAAAAAATCAGACCTTTTGTCATCATAATCATTTGATAAATTTTAAACAGTAATAAGTACTGCGAAAAGTCTTCAGGGGTATATTAACATTGATACTAACTTAAAAATAATTTACCGAGAGCCGCTTACGAAACGTTCAAAGAGTTATAAAAATCATTTGTTTTTTATTATTATGTATAATCGTTGTATTATATACCTATATATTTTAATAAAGTACAAATTGTATAGGACATATAAAAAAAAAAAAATCATCGTGTAACGAACTCTTGGCTAGTGAAGTGGTCTCGAATATTGTTAATTTTTATGTAAAAAAAAAAAAAAAATCTTAAGGAAAGAAAAGTTAGTATACAACAAAGGTATTTGATGTACTTTTTTCCACACCGCCGTATTATTGTACACGAGTAGTATATCTATACAGCCATACGACTCGGACGGTTTCATAAACACTAATTATTTTTGTTGGTAGCGTTTCTTTTCCCTTCCTTCCTCCTTGTCTTTTTTTCCGTTGTAATTTGATTTTGCCTTCGTGATATAGTTCTCCACGTTTTTTTTTTTTTTTTTTGTATATATATATATATACATTTCCCTCTCCCGTTCTCTTTCTTCTTACGCTCGGTGACTAATTATTAGGAACGTCTTTCTGTGAACCGGTGCACGGACAGGTAGTTTTCATTTATGTATCGGCCGCTGCAATGTGGAAGTGCTCTGGCTTAATAAAAACCGGTGTACTGATAGTAAAATAAAATAAAAATAAAAAATGTATAGGAAGAAAAAAAATACTGAAAATAATTGGTAGGTGCTTACGGCAAACGATTTCTGAGATCAAACTCGTTTTAGAGCCTCCGAATCGGCGGCGCACGAATGAGATTTTTTTTTTAAACAAAGAAAATCCATTAAAAATAAAGATATATGCATGCGTTTTCACCCGAAATTGTAATGTGGATTAATTTTTTTATTTTTTCATAGGACAGTGTAAGCCCAGAATTAGTGGAATAAACTGTAAACAATAAAAAATATAATATATTATAAACCTATAAATAATTTTGACACGAAAAAAACGTCACAACGTCTGTTAAAGTTCATATTTCAAAATTGTTGAAACGCTGTGAGTGCCTAATTAAAAGTATTCTTAATTCAACGAGCACTAATAGATCGAATAATATATATATATTTTTTATAGCTATAGAGTATTACTTTTTATTTTCCATTAAACATGTACAATTTATCTGCGTCCAATCTAAAAACCCAAAACAACATTTTGATTTGTATACTATAATAACTATTATGAAAGGATTACCTGATTTCTCGTGTAACATTTTTATAGTATGAATACCACCAACCGCAGTGTATAATCGTCAGAACTCGGGAGTGATTTTTTCAACAAGTACACAAAGTGATATCCTTTCATAAACAATAAGTAATCTTGAAATCGAAATTATTAGAAAATCGGCGAATAAATGTTATTAAAATTATTCGAAACTGAAATGTTGGCAACGATGGAATTTGTGTATTATAAAATTGTATACCTTATTTTAGTATTATTAGGTAGGTTTACTGTATAATTTAGTCATCAATGCAATACGATGGTTAAAATTCTTGAATAATAATTGTAGCTATTACGGTTCTGCGTTAATAATAATATTGTCTGCATATTATAATATATTTTGTGGGTAGAGTTTACACTTCGTTGCCAGTCCAAGATTATGTTACAATAAAATGTAAAAACACGTGACGATTTTAAAAATTCAACAAGTCACAGTGTATTTATAAAGCCCATATGCTCTTTCGCGTCCCATTCATGACACTGTGGCGAGTTTATTATACAATAGACACATGCCAAAAACTGTTTTATTGATAAAACGAATCGTGTTATCGTCGACCGTTCTGTTTTTAATTATACGAATGAATGTGTAAACATATATATATATATATATATTATTTAATACGTGGTCTCGGAAAAAGAGAATAAATAATTTTTATAAATGAATCGTTGCGCTTAATTATGTCCGACTGGTGCCGATATTTTTACTCGATAGAAATCCAATTACTATTATCATAGGTTCCAGAATATAATTTTATAACAATCAGTGATGTTCTTAGTAAAAATTGTGTAATGAGCAGTAAAACGAAAACAAAATCGCGTCGAGGCATTAATTCAATTCACTATTTAATAACAATATAATAGGTACAATCATACTATGATCCGGGTACATGTCACTATATCGGTTTTAAGAACGCGTTATATTAAAAAAAAAAAATCCTGTCACCGTAACGGCTTGTAAATTATTAATTTCATCAAGGTCGTTTAGTAGTCGAAATCGTTTTGACTGCAGCTGTGAGAATCTCTTTATAACATAATAACACCTAATACGACATGATGTATACATGTAATAACACTGTACGCTGTACGTTACACATACATAGTACTATATGCACACCGTAAAAATGCTTGTATTCTCGTACGTTTAATGTACACATTTCAGTAGTATCAGATAATATTATTATTATTTTTTTTTTTTTTACGTAGGTGGTAAAATGTACTCGACCTAAACGCATTAGCCGTTCCACCTGCTGCGAGTGATATATCTGACGTCGGACAACGCGGCGGTACTGTCCGTCGTGCGCGCCGTGAAAAATAGCCAATATCATTTAAATAGTTGTATAGTAATACGCGCGTGCTCGTAAAAGCCGATGGGCATTTATCATGGTAATTTTTTGCTGCGTTTGGCATTAAGAGGACCAGGTATGCGCTGTCTTCGTTTGCGCCAACGTACAACACAGTGAATCCGCGCGTAAACCACAATCAATTTCATAACAACGTCGGTTTGAATATTTTTGAGTCGAATGACCTGTTATAATAAAACATACCTAAGATGAAAACATTATCAGCTATGATCGTACGCGGGTTTTTTGCGATATTTCGATTTTCAAGCAAGTTATAAGCATTTCAATATTAATTATCATATTTTATACATTTACAACTCACTCGAAAGTTGAAATATCATTCAGAAAAATCCACGTACAATCATGGAAAATTTGCTCATGTTTAAATTTCATAACAGGTTTCATAACTGGACTCTGATGTTCAGACTGACGTTAGAAAAATTGATTCTTCTGATCGCGAATTCATTATGTTTATACGTTGGTAAGATGGAGATAAAACTGAACTCATACAGACGTAAAGTGATCTTAACGACTGAGGGAGATATTCAGAAACAAAACAAAACAAAAAAAACCGTTAGTTACCGTGCAGGACGAAAATTCGGAATATTCGAAAATCACTCTTCTCGAATCAATTAACCGCGCACGTGATGTTTTATTTAAAAGGCCGTAAATATTCTCGGAAACTTCGTGTCTACGTCCGCAATAAATTATACAAACGACGGCCTATTACGACGAATCGGACTTTGTACGGAACCTCGTTCGTTGCACTAACCACGCGTAAAATGTACTCGACTTACCTTCGTAGTTATCGCGAATTTTCCACTAAAACTCACCCCTGTTTGTGCGTTTCACGGAGGGTGGTGGTACTGGGGTGGATCTGAAGACCATTTATAGGGGATAGCGAATCGGTATCATAAGTATAATTCAACAAGTCTTCGGCCCCTAATGGTGTGGAAGCGAAGAATGCAATTTTCTATTACCCCAAATTTTCAATATTTTCTTCGTACACCAATCTATTAAATGACAATACTGTATAACCGCAATATTATAATGAGTTGACTTCGTATAACAGAATATGACTAGGGCTCGGAAGTCGCAGTATTTGCATTTTCTTTTTGGTAAATCTTGGATCATAATCGTTGGTAAAATGTAATTTTTATATTGCTACAATTTTCAATTATGGCATAGAACTGTCGTAAAAAAATATTGTTATTAGTCAATATTAATTTCCCAACTTTAGAAAACATCATTTATCAACTATAGGTTATTCCAAAAATAAAAATTAGTTATGTTTAGAATTTACCTGGCACATACTACTAGGCAGACGGGAGAATTGAGAAATAAAATCCTATGGGGGAGGGGACAATCGCTACGTCGGCCTCCACTAAAATTTGCCCCCGGGATGGTTCCACGCGACGAGGTCGTGCCTCGGCCGATTATCCACGACGGACAGTTGTTCGTTACACCGCGTATAATAATATGCAATACATTATTATTATTATTATTATTATTAAAAGTAATATCTCGATCCATCTCGCTGTATACTAAACGTGTAATAAACGGTAGCGTGGCCTGTATAGTGGACTCGTTGAGACGCCGCCGCGAGGGGAAAACTGCAGTATAGACATAGTGATATTAATGTTTTTTAACGGGAGGAAAAATAATACTTGGCGGCGTAAAGCAGAGCGCCTCACAACAACACATAGAGGAAGCCATTAAACGGAAAACGCCCACAATTAGATGTGCATGGCGGGATATACGTACAATGCGCACCCACTGTAAAAATCTTCTAATCGGGTGTATATTCTGTGTATAATAATAATACGTATATGTATATAAATATACGGCGGCAGTGCTCTGTGAATTCCTCGGTCGAATGAAAATAGAACTGTCTCGCCGTCGTCGCCAGTTGTAGTAGTCGCAGTTCCTCGGGCCACGACGAATAATATTCGTCTGGGTACACTTCGATTTATAAAATTAGCGAATTGGCAGCCTCCCGAACGCGTAACGGGGAGGACTGGGGGGGGGAACGGCAGCCGCGTGAGTGCAACACCACACTTAATTCGACAATGATGATCGTCTCGCACCCGTCTCAGTGATCACTGCAAGGCGTTTTCGTCCTGGAGCAGACGCGGTTGAATCGCGACCGAAACTAATGTACGACGTTGTATGTATAGGTATATTGTGGTGTATTTATGGTCTGTGGAGAAAAAAAAAGAACACGATAATAATAACAATAAAATATAAAGCGCTAGTTCAACAGGTGATATTCGAATTCAAAGTCATTTCTATTGGGTTCCGTCTTTGCCGCGCGATGATTATGCCGACAAGAATTAATGACGGATGATAATAAAAAAAAAAAAAATTAAAAAAAAACATCTAAAATCTAATAACGCCATAGATGGTTCCGAGATGATTAACTATTTTCGAGTAGAAACGTAACGGTGTACACGTCAATATACTCTCAGTTTCGTACAGATCGTATAACAATTTTAAGACTATCAATTTATATATTGATTACGGTATTACTTACGTTTTTATAAATGTTCAACTTAAATAGAGTCGTGGGGATCATTCCAGTCCTTTCCTCACACATTTCTCTGCATAAAGTTTCTCAATTCCATAAATAGATTATACCATTTTAACTTGTCTATTATACATATTTTATAGTAAAAAAAAAGAAAATACAAAATTATTTTTAATTTTCTAATGTATTCAAACGATGAATAAAACACAATACCTATCATTCATGGCTTTTATATAATCATGTAAAAATAAGCATTTTCATATATGAAAAGACTATGAAATATCTGTAATCGTTGGAAGTCAGAGAAGAGCTATAATGCCCCCTGAATCCGCCACTGTAAGTGTTGTGAAATCATGTAATGCGATGTTTGGAAAAAGCGATAAAAAATGATATATTACTATTGTATTTTTAATACCGTCATTTAACATACTGCACTCTCACGAAATTATAAAATCAAAGATTTCTAATCACTATTTGCAAATTTTGAAACTATAAAATTATACCAAGTACGTTAATTTTCCCGATGAACTATTTTAATATCGTACTAAAAAACAACAAAAATTATCGTTTAGCATACGTCATAATTTTCATTAATATAAAAAATCAAAATCATTATTAGTTTTATTAGAGTGAATTAAAAAATAAATATTTTAGGTACCTACACAAAGATATTTAAAATAATTATCAACAATTATTATAATTATTTAATCTTTTGAGTATACTGTTTTATTAACATGTAAAGTTCTATCCAATTTTTTATACTGTTTACGTATTAAATTTCATATAATAATATTTTATAAATGTACAAATATAATTTCGGTAATATTTGATTACTAAAAATTAGATAAAGCAGAACATCCCAACAAATCACGCTTTATATTTAATTCATAAGATACACCTAGGTAGTATACTTTTTATAGACGTATAAAACAGAAAGTTTACACGCTTGTCGGGTTTGCTTTTCCTCTCACGCCGATAGAATATAAGTTTAAACTTTATATTTTGTGTAATATAATACATTATTTATACACATATTTTATTGGATTTAATTCGAGTATTATTCATTTTGAAATTGCCAATTTATGCACCGCAAGAAAAATATTTGTATACTCTGAGATCGCTAAAGTTATTATTATTTCAATGTATTTTTTCGCGGTTTACTGTAAATAATGTAAACCACTAAACTTTTATACGCCCACCTCGTTCTTTATTATATCTATCCAACAAGTTTGCATTAAAATCAACAACAAGAAGCTTTTAGCAACGACGCTCCGTACTTTATTTCAATGTATACAAATCGGCTGAGGTATATGACCTTGTATTTAATCACTTTATTCAACATAACAGATTTGTCAATAATTTAAATTCTTTTTATAGCTACTTAAAATTACAACTTTATAATGGACCGTTATTCAATTTGAATATCTACATTATAAATAAATAAAAAGATATTATTTTTATATTTAAACATTTTAAACCATACTTCAGCGATTTAACATAAAAGTTTATCTGAAATATCGAGCTCACGAGATATTTGTAATGTCATATAAGTTGAAATACCTCGTAACCGCGGTACAATAATATAAAACAGGTATGTTTTGTAAATCACGCACCAGATGGTCAATATATATTATGATAATTTGGAAAAACTCTTGCGAAATCAACTGAACTTACTTGTTTTACATGCCATTCTTCTCGTATATATTCGTTACTTTTGCGTCGTAAATATATGATAACCGCTTGTGATATTATTATTTTTTACGAACTATAATTAGATACATAGCCAATGGCTATTTCAAAAAATATCATATGCGTAAATACGTTACGTCATTTGTAAAAAACTGAATAAGAAAAAAGTTAATTATTTTAAATGTATAATAGAATACATAATTTAATCACCAGTTGTGATACTTAATTGATTCATCAAAATTGTGACTAGTCTAATTATTCAATTGAAATTCAAAAATGCATTCAATGTGCTGACGTTTGTAAATGCGGGTGGATTGGAAGTACCCTTTAAATGTACAAAGTGCAATAAAAGCAATTCTCGTGGAATGAACAAAAGAAAGACGGTTTAATATAAAGCAATTATTCTTAAGCTATATTATTATAATGTATTCAACAAGCGTATATTAGATTTATTTATGAAATTGCTTAATAGCATGAATCTGGAGATATTTTAAACAATTTAATTGTTTCTTCGCGAAACAAAACAGTCACACTTTCATAATTCATTGATAATTCTAATTTCGAATGAATTATTAATTATTAATTCATTAATGAATAACATTGATGATTTTTATAGTACCATAATAATATGGTTTCTATTAGAAAAGTGTATCATAACACTAATAATGCGTAGGCCCTTAGAGATATATATACTTATAATATTTCATTTCTAAAAAAGTTATCTTGAGGCAAAAAAAAAAAATGTGTAAAACGAGAACAAATAAGGTAAGACTGCTAATTAGTGTGTATAAATATTAACGGTTTCTTGTGTCCAATTTTATTATAGTATTCAATATGCATAAACTAAATCGAATTTATTATGTATACCTGAGATGAAATGATTTCGATTTGATAAAAATTAGAACAATTAATTATAATAATTTATTTATATAATTGAAGAGTATTAATAGAGAGCACAATTCTTGTTTTATATGCTATAAAGGGAAAATCTGGCAAATGCAACAATTGCTTTTAAAAATATAATATATTTTCCTCTTACGTCATTTAATCATTGAAATTCGGTAGTTTAAAAATTTTTGTCCTTCTCGGTATATAATAAAAAAAAATGTATATGTATATATTTTCATACATTTATACATATGGATATGGATATCACTGATATCAAACCTTATGTAAACAATAACTGTTATGTACAGAACACTTCTGAAAATTGTAACTAATTCAAATCCAATATACTCTAAATATTTTATTATTGATAATATTCTAATTATTCTTTTCAAAAAATAAAATCCGAAAATACTTCACACCATAGGTACTATTCAATCTTCGGGCAAGGGACTCTTAATGGGTGTATTGCGTTTTAAAGAAAAAGAAAGAACATATCATTTCTTCAATAACACGATTTTCAGCGGAGCTCTAGAAAATTAAACATAATAACATTAACAGTTTTATAATGAATATGTTTGAAAATGTAATTACAGAATAATACATGTTTATTTTATTTATTCTTGTAAATTATTAATTTCACTAAAATATTTTGAAACTTAAAAATCTTATGATAAATAACCTCCTTAACTGATTAAAACAAAATATTGAATATAAGTAGACTTATATTTGAGTAAATTTATATAAAATTGTCCAAACAAAAAACAATAAACTGAATATATTTCTATGAAATTATCACGAAAATAAATGTTATTATTTTAGGTTAACCAGTCATTTTAGTCGTAATTCTAACTTATAACACTGGTAAAAAATTATTGAACCAACTTTTAAGAAATTTCGAACATAGATTAGAAAATACGTAGGAAATTATTTCATTAGGTTTACTGATTTAATAGTAATAGTATATATTTTATATATTTTTATTTATTATTTCATGTATACTTATATTCTTCATTTATGCCAAAAGTGATTAAATTGTTGAACATATTTTTAAATATGAATTACAATTTTATTGAAAATGGATTAAAATGCAAGTTTATAGAACTATTACTTTTGGAGTGATGATCAAGTTACTAAAACAAATTTTATAAAAATCTATTGTAGTTATATTTTACCGTTTTTAACTTAGTTTTTCATTAGTTTTTCATCGTTTTTGGAAAAAGTGTAGAGAATTTAGAAAAATGATTTCTTAAAAGTACCACCTAGTTCCGATTTTTGATCTAAAAATTTCTTTAGGAATCTTTCGGACAAGTGTTTATGTACGAAAAAGTATTCCCATAAAATAAAATAAAAAATAAACATCATTATAAAACCACTAGCTTCTCTGCTCCATTCAGAATCTGAAATAAATGATATGTCATTGTAAAACCACTTGGTAGCTTGTTTATTCCACTCGGAATCTAAAAGACAACGTAGTTGTATAACGAGAAAAAAAAATAGTATTCTTTATGACTTTCGCATTTGCAGCACGCTCCAAGGCAGCAGATTCTGTTCTGATACTCACTTAAAACATTTTTACATCTAATAAACTTAAATATATTTACTTTATTTTATCAAGTACTAGATGAGTGAGTACTCAATAATCATAATTATTCGAGTGTGTGTTACAAATTAAACGGATCATTCTGCTGAACGTAATCATATTTTATATGCTACAACGAATTATAAAAACATTTGTCATGTCAAATACCAATACACCTACTTGAGATTAAGAATAAGAATGACGTTTATGTTATGCAGAATGCACATCTGAACGCACAAAAATAATAAAACTCGTTTAACTCGTTATGCCTTTAAAATTGATCGTTTTATAGTCGTTCACGTATATTATAATATACTCGAGACGTGTGTCGAGTACAGGAGACAATAATTATTGAAATATGTGTGATTTTTCATCTGATCCGTTTTATAATAACTATAACGATTAATCAAACGTATTTGGGGTGTAATAAATTTAAGGATGTATTAGTTATTATAGATATAATATGTATGCATACATGTCACGCTGTTCCGTTAATATATTAATAATATCATTAGAATAATGATTTATAACTGATTTTATCTTAAATATCACAAGTGGTTGTCTCTGCATCCTCATTCGACTTAATTGTACTTATATATATATACATTTATTAAACGACAGCGTAAGAAATAAAATGTGCTCATACGTATTTTAAACAAAAACTAAAAAAATGTGGTAGTGATAATATATATGTAGAATTAGAGTTACTCGAGTAAAAGTGTACAACTATTGTGAGTTTAGAAGCAAGTCCATCAAAATATTAATGAGGAGATCGCTAAAAACGAAAATTCCAGTCTCTGATAAAGTATTGAAAGCTAAGGTTCAAAACCATGTCAAAAATAAGTTAAAGAAATCATAAATTGAGTATAAAAATTGATTTGACGAAAAAGTAAACCAAAGGGATAATGAAGAGAATATAATGGACTTCATTAATCGAATTTGGTAATTTTTTTACGCTCCCTCCCACATGTATAAACGTAACTGCGATAATTTTTAATTTTCCCCCCTAAATCGTTATTGCGAAAATCCGTCTCGCGTACCACTGTCCAAAGTACGCGGAGACAACAACATAGTACAATACACGCGATACTCTATTCCATTTATGAATAAACCGGGAGAAACGAGTTGAAACCGGGGTAGGGGGTAGCATATGGGTAACAATGAGAGTAGGAGTACAAGATGATATAATTGAGAACCGAGAGAAAATGTTGGTGTGTCGAATGGAAAGGAAATTCGGGTAATCCCTTAGGATTTGACAAATACTGCACACAGTGTGTTTTCTTCAATCCAAAGTCGGAGCGACCACAGGAACTATCAAACTGGTGTGATCACAATGTGTACGGATCGTGTTAAGTAATAGACGAATATGCGTATAATTGTATTTCTGTTAAACGCATACAATCGCGACGAGTCTGTATACGCCTATTTCGACTTCAATTTGTCATCACTTTCTTCCACGCCGATAGGGTTACAGATTTGACGAATTCCTTGGCGTACTGTACGATATACTCGCTCCGTCCGTCCGTGTATGCTGCGTGAAAGCCGCTGGCGGCGCGCGTGCTATATAATAATAATAAATTATTGGTAAAATCAAGTCTAACGGCGCCAGGTGCCATCACGAAAATACTACGATATTATGGGACCCGTATGTACGTTCGAACGTGTTGGATTTTCACTAAACACCATGTATTCACTTAGAGCAGTGATTCTCAACCTTTTTAAAGTCACCACCCCTCTAAAGAGCAAAATATTTTTCAACACATTTTAATATTTATTGAAAAATAAATAAATAAATATGGTGTATAACTTGAAAACTGTATAATTGAAAACTTAATAGAAAATACATGTATATAATTGGTATTCATAAAGCTAAGCTGGATTTTCATATCTCATTAGTTGAATGTTCAATCAATTCTTCAATCTGTTAATCTGCTGTTTCAATTTTTATTGAAAACATTCAGAAAAAATAAAATTACAGATAACTCATGAAGAGTCGTTCAGCGGGGTATCTTTATTTCAGTTTTAATTTTTTTTTTTCAATATTTTGGCTTTAATATAAATAATACATATTATTCTCAACACCACCCTATCGCCCAGTGATTGCTCACCCTCCTTCTATTGCCCAAAACATATACATCATCCCTCAGAACCTCTTCATCGCCTACTGGGGAAGGGTGGTATTGCCCCCATTGAGAACCACTGACTTAGAGGTACTTTAAGCAGTGCTTAAAGTGTTGAAACCACAATAGGGAGGCTCTAACTACAATAGCATTTCGAGAGTTACGCGTTTATTTCAATGCGCATTTATATTAATCACTTATTTTCACTCATTATTTCGCACAGAATTTTCAACCGTCAGCAGACCATCTTTTGTCTACTCTTTTATAGACATAAAATTTACACATAAATGTATTATAAAATTATACAAATCCGTTCTTTTGTTTTATAATATTGTATAAGTATATTATATTGTTTATAGAAGTGAAAGCTTTTTTTTTTTTAGTTTTAATGAATTTTCCGTTTTTGCGTAGAATCGAAAATCAACAAGTGGTGCATTTAATTTTTAACGTGATAAAATATTATTTTATCGCGATATTACTGAACACGAAAGCGGGAATGGATAACTTTACTCACTATAATAATAAATAACCACAAGAAAATTAATTGTTTTACAATAAAATTACCTCTAACGACTTAAGCTCTTTTTTTTTTTTTTTTTTTTTTAAACGCTTAGATATTATCGTACACTATTAAAATGGATAAATATAATACATTTAATTCAATGAAAATTCCCCAAAATCCAACTAATGTTTTGTCAGTTATTTTCATTTTGAAGCATAAATAAATCCGATTCATTTCAATTTGACGTATACAGATAGAGTGTCCCAAGACGATTTAATTATAACTGTATTTCCCCTGAGATAATGAAAATAATCAAATTTTGTTTTTTAAATTAATCATTTTAGAATTTTTTTATTTGCGAAAAATTTGAAAACAAACCTTATAGAGTTTTATTTTCTAAAAATATAAACGATTCATTTCATTCTATATCGTAATTTTTAGTATTTTTTTAGTTTCCAGAAAAATAGAGCTGAAATTAATGATTAAATGAGTCTTGTTAGAAAATGAAAGAGATTGTATAGTAAACAATATTTCTAGAAACTAAAAAAATTATTAAAAATCATGAGATTAATGGAAATAAAATAAACGATAAAATTTCCAGAAAAATTGTGAAATGGCCATCATTAAATTTTTGGAAAATTATAAAATAAAAACGATTATATTAAACATTTTACTAAGACAATTAAACTTCGATTAAAAGTTAAACGTTTGTATTCTCGTTCTTGTTAATTGTATAGAAAAAAAAAAAAAAACAAATTTCGAGTATCATATATCATTATTTCGGGAGAAATCGCAATCGGTGAATCCTCGTGAACCCTCAATGATACAATATGACGTACGTCTATTTTGGCGGGAATTTTTCCGCCCAAGAGGCGCTACGCGCAATGCTCAACTACAGCGCAGCCGCAACAGATCGTGAAAAATGAAACCTCTCTTTATTTTGATCACTCGGACATTATTATAAATAAATATACGCAGCATTTATAGGCACGTTATTAAACATATTTTTTTATCGACGCGGCGCGCGCCGACGGACACGGTAATTTCTCACGGCGCCGTAATATCATAACATATTTATCTGCTCGCGCTATCGGACGGCGGAATAATTTTGTGCACGCAGTACCGCGCAATAGTGACACGTGAAATATTCGGACGCGTTCTAACGTATCCGTAAATCGATTATTCACTCGAGTCTCCTGCCGGGTTTTGTTCGCGGGTCTCGTCCGCCGCACCTCGCCGGACGTGTAAGTCCACGGCGATTTTCGTTGGCACTGTGCGATACGACGTGGCGTTTATTGTGTTGTGTGTTGGGCCGGACGCGCGCAAAAAATAAAAAATAAAAAAGCACGTGTCGGAAGCGTGTGCGGCAACGTGACGGCGGCCGCAGGGACCGTCGAAGGAGTTCGATTTTCCTCACAATATGCGCATATATATATATATATATATATATTGTCTATAATATCATAATATACAGAGTGTTCATCAACACGCTGCGATGACCTGCAGCTGTCGCATTCGAAACACCGGGTGCCTATTGTGTAAAACGTTTCCGTACGTCATAGTCGAATAGCGATATACCCTGTATATCGTCAGTCTTCCTCGCTGAGGGTCTCCAGGGAGATGGGACAGTAGAGGTTCCGAGGAAAATTTGAAGCGTTGATATTATGATCTAGTGGGGGGTGATGGTCGACTTTGAAATTCGTCACATTGGATAAATAATTCATTTAATATAGAATTCAAATCATTGTTTTAATTTCAACAAAAAAATACTTATAATTTTGATGATTTATGAGTTTTTTTGCTTTCATTGAAAAGACTAATTTAAAATTGAAATTTCAACTCAGTAACAAGAAATGGTACGTTCAAAAACAACAACTGCCATAGCTGTATTTGAGATGTGTAACAGATGGTTATTTTAAACACAGGGGGGCTCTAGAAAATATTTGAATCTCAAAGGGAGTGGGTGGCAAAACAAGTTTGAGAACCTGCGCTGTATATGACATGCACACGATCTGAAACACTGTTGATAAGATTAATACTATTATGTTTTTAAATGCTACACGCATATAAAATATAATAAGAACAAAGGGACAGAGCGACATTGGCTGTGGCCCGCATCCATAGAGATACTGAGCAGAGGTTAATTTTGGGAGAGGTGATGATATAGTTTCGTTGAAAGCAAGCGTAATTATTTAAAAATAACGGTACCGATTTTCCTCACCTTCGGTTGTCCACCCTCGAATCGAGTTAAAACTTTAAATGTTTTTAATAATAAATTTTGATAAATGGAAATCATCACTTTTAAAAAATGATTTTTTACAGCTTTCAAAATGATAACTGCATAAAAATTTCACACATAATAAATTGTGGAGTTTTGAAAACTAAACAATAAAATATTAAAATACAAACTGCTGGTAACACTTTAATTTTATACATTATTATGCCACGAGGTCATATAATTTCATATTATAAGCCACGTATAAAAAGTCATAGTGATTATATTATAGCACTGATATAGTTGATATTCATTCAGAATAAATTAAATGTTGAGTTTTAAAATCGTTCTTTTTAATTATTTTGAGATGCCAGCTTTGGGGTAAGAGGCTAGCTACTCATTTATCTCTTCATATGAACGGGGGTAAGTTGATCGCCAACCCCCAAATTTTTTATACTGGTCACGTTAATGAATAGCGACTTACCCATAAAATCGAGGAAATAAAGAAACTACACATTATTGTTCATAATGATATAAAAAATTTGTAAAAATGTTTGAAAAACGTTTTAATGCATATCAGTTAAAACATGCGTAGTAGCACTAGGATCTTTGTTTCTATTGCAGAGGAACACCAGCCAAAATTAATTTACACTTAAAAAAATATAACTACTTTTACTCTCGATGCCTCAATATAATAAACAAAGGATTCTATCACACACGGTCTGGTAAATAATTTTTTTTCCTCAACTTTAAATTATTTTTACGTACAACTATTAAACCAAAATTATCACTACATATTATGCAAATATAAAATCATTTTAACCATTTGTATTGAGTGAATTTCCGGGTATTAAGTTATAAGAAGTAATTTCCTATTTGAGACACTAAACATTTAAAAAAAAATAAAGTATGAGTTGTGTTTTTGAAAATGTGTAGTTTTATTACCTAGTGTTTTTAATTATATGTGAAAAAAATTATGCAGTACTTACGGTTTTTAAGCGGGAAGAACAACGCCATTTATGTATTATATACACATAAACGTATAGGCTTTATGTTCCGTAATAATAATAAAGTGACGTAAAAAGGTTTAGATGGAAGCTGCATTACTCGTAGGCTGTTTTTTTGTATATACAGTAAGACGAATAACGATAGACATTGGCGCCACAATCTGCGCATTTATATACGCATATACATGGGGGGGGGATGATGTTTTTAACGTTTCGAAGTGGTGCGGATTGTGGTGTGACGCGATGCAGTTTTTTTATTACAAACAAAATCCCAACGATGTCGGTTATTTTATCTCTTTAAAGATCAACGAGGGTCGCGTTATGATACGACTCGGCGGCAACGGTTAGGTAGACGATGTGATTTGTTGGGTAAAGTGTGACACGAGCGAGTCGGTAAAAAATTTCGTCGTAAACTCATGCGAGGTGGTTAACCCTCCCTCCACCCCCGGCCCAGGGGCGACCACTTCTCTAGTTCATAACAATATATTCGTATGTATACTGTCGAATATCGTTTTTATACGTAATTTAACGTCATGTGCGATTTATCGTATACGCATACATACAACGTAAATACAAACAAAACTAATGATATGAATTTTTATGTAAAACGCTCAATCGTAAAAATACGTACGAAAACTGTACGTCGAAATAATATTTCTGTTTCGGACACTCGTCACGATACGGAGTTATTGAGGTCTGACGGGTAAAAAAGTATGACATGAAATGAATTTTTTTAGTTTGGATTCGGACGCGTTTGAAAGAACGGTACACAAAAGTGCAGTGAGTTCCCCTGTTAATAATATAATGGTGTTCGAAAAAAAAAATTGCCAAACTCAGTAGCGACTTGCTTACTTGGAAATTCGTGTCCGGCAAAAATCGACCTTTAATGTGCAAAAAACCCTCACGACCTAGATTATAAAAAAATGTGGATATTTCGCGTTATGTGATTGAGATGGATTTCCCTTAAATTATATTATATAGTTAGAGCCATTAAAGAGTAAAGTCGTATTAAATCCTCAACTCTTAATGTCATGAATTAAACTTTGTCTTATCTGTGCGTTTAAATATTTTCAATTTAATTTCAATTTCAGAATAAATATTTGATAAACAAATAAACTAATACTTAAAAACGATTGCAAAAAAACGATTTCACATAAAAATTTTAATAAGATTCACAGACACTATAAACACTGGGAATAGTGGGATACAACACAATCAATCGAAAAATACAGTACATGAGAGTTTAACGAAACAAGTACAACTAAGACGACAATAAGAACGAGACTCAAAAACGTAAATTCACGAATGAAATCAAAATAAATCAACATCCTTAGAAATTGAATCCCATAGAAAAAAAGAATCTGTAGAAATTCGTTTACTGGAAAAGCAATATATAAAATAGTTTAGAATTTCTATTATTATAATGAATCTATTATTATTTATAACATTTCAGAATAATCTTCCTTATAATTTAGTTGATTATGAATAAATTGTACGTCCGCAACTTACGCCTTACCGTACACGGCTGAAGATTGATAATATTCCAAACTAAGCTACTCGAATCTCTAAAATTATACATAATACACATTCTAAACGCTACTCGTTTAAAAATTCATATCGTTCTATATTTTTCAACGGAATCTCAAGTCGGAAATATCAAATATTCAAATCCCACACTCGATTTCACTGACTAAGGTATCACGAGCACAAACGGTATTTTGAGAGAACTGATATTTTCTTAATACTATTTTTTCTATTTAAAATATTACACGCGAGTTGTCTACGATCATAGAAAATCTGTCTTTTACGATAATATCTAGTCCGGTTCGCATATCTCCTACTGATTTGTTTGGAAAAAAAATAAAATAAAACAAAAAACTGAGACCATGGACTCGAGGAAAACCACCTCAACGCCGAATATCGCGTCCTAACACGTACTCTCGTTATTTTATATCTTGATGATAATATTATATAAGAGGTCCGGTCCACGCGGTGACGTGAGATGACGTAATGAGGTTACCACCTGTACATTATAATAAACTCGCGGGCGCGCGTTATAGTTTGTGTACGGTATAGGTCGAAGGAAACGAATATCCTTGATGGGGGGAGGGGAGGGGGAGGACGATTACGGAGAATGAGAAAAACCAGTGCGCGAGGCGGCGGCGGTGGCGGGCAAAAGAAGCGATCCGATGATTTTCACGTCTTAGGTACATAATAATAATATTATTATATATTGTTATGAACGTGCGTATAGATACTTTTACTATATACTCGTGTGTTATTATTATACGGTTTTTTTCGATACCCCTACCCCCCCCCAAACCACCGATACACGTGTGATATATACGTACAATACACGCAGTGTGCGCTGCACATCTCTTCATACACACGCACACACACACACACACACGCGCGTATTTTTACGGCATATGTGTTTGTGATACGCATTTGAGATTAATAAATTCCGGTCCAGGGAACCGATGCTGCTGCAGCTACCTGTACACGCACGGTTGTGCCGCGCAGCCGAAATTATATCGTTCCGAGATTTGTAATACCTATAAGTATTCTAATGATTCTCATTCGGGGCGAATCGTCCCGTACGAAAAACCGATCAAAAAAAAAAAAAACACGACGAAAAGACGCCGCCATTGATATATAGCGACCGTGAAGTCTCTCTGCCAGTAATACGTACTTACAGCTGGCACCGCTCTAACCGGAACATGTAATCCGTGCGTATATCGTTCATAATATTACGTGCACAACGCGGGAGTCCCGTGTGACGGTGCAACGGATCATTATGACGCGAGTGGGTATATCTAACGTGGATAGAGCTTTAATGTACGACGACGGGTTTGGATTACGAATAATATGACGTATTTCCGCGCCATTATCAGGGCTGGTAGTATTATTACAGTGTACACAGCAGCACACGAGTATGGGTATTACGGGTGTGCTCTGCGAGCAGCGACATTTAATTCCGCGTCGCGTGAAACGTGTCTGAGAAGAAATTTAAATTAAAAATAATAATTATAATCGATACCCCACATGACGTATACGCGCGAAACACGCCCGGCACTGCGGAATCGAACACATTATATTCATATCATTACACCGCAGACGTAACAAATAATAATAATAATAATAATATATAACGCGCGTATAAAACGGTTTAATGTAAAGCTGTACATACCTACGTAGGCATAAAACAACACGCATTACACGTCGTTCGTGTATTTCGTTATTGTTGTTGTATTTTTCGACGACACGAGCTTCGCTCAAACGCGCGCGGCCGGTCGAGATGATTAACTACTGATTAATGCAATTTGGCCGCCGATCCGCGGTTATTTGCACGCGGCAGCTGACCGGTTGACGAGCGAGAGAATTTCACGGAAATTTATCAATCCCCTCGGATAATATCTCATCACCCGCCGGACACGGTTCGTTCGTCGAGTCGCAAACAATTAGCCGAAATGACTTTTCACGCGACATTCGATACATTTTATTAATATATTGTACATAATACGCGAGTATTATCGACACTGCCGATACAACGTGCTACGGTTCGACCGACATTCGATCCGATGTTTAATGTAATAATATAATACACGCCCGTCGGGTGTGTTATGTATATATTATATGATATTATATTGATGTATTAAAATCACTGTTTTTCCCCTCCAAATAAATCGAACAAACATAACATTATTGCCGTTAACTTTTATATACGTATACACACGGAGACACTTGCGCGTAAATACGCTATTTATTTACATATTAAATTTTATTCTCGCACTAAAAACGGCGTAACAGAGCTCATAAATTGCAATCGTATCCCTGTAATATCCGCGCAATCGAAAATCGGGACGTCAAAACGATTTTTGTTGAGTTATTCTAAGCCGTTTTAGCCCTTTTAATATATTATTCTGTTTATACAGACGTATGTGTCGAATAGATTTTCTTCGACAATAAATAACCTAATAATTATATAGTTTTATACACATATATGTATAATTCAAACTAATGAAAACCTAAATACAAGGTAGTACATAATATTTATTATTTTAAATCGTTTAAACTTCTCGTACGCGGCCGAATATATCGTTATACGTGGCATTTATATACATATTATGTGTTTTGTATACAACAGAAGTTATCTTGACAAGTCACGAAACATCAAAAAACCGATTTTTTACAACGCGGACCATATAATAATAATAATAATATTGTGTATTATTTCATACGCATATAAAAAGTGTAATATAGCATTTTGTTCCGAAAGAATTTCGAGTTTATGCACCTACTTGTATAGTGGCATAATGGTCTTTAAATTACTGACTGTACTGAAAGTTGTCCGTCGATTAATAATAAGTATATAACATAACGCAATCTTTTTACACGTACAATTATTTTTCTAGATTTGTGCGAATGACGAAAATAATAATAATAATAATAATAGTAAACTACGAATACTTTGTAATATAACTGCACAAATTCTTACAAAAAAAAGTAACTAATAAAATATTAAAAAAGTAATATGTATATTAAAGTTATCAGTAGCTGACAAGAAACTGTTGCGTGTTTGTTAACATTATTTATGATAGAAATCTAAATGATACAGCGTTCTACTCCATTCTTACGTAGTAATACAAATTTAAACGTACACGTTTTGATTTCCACTCTATTATATTGTCATTTCGGTACCGAATTCGTTTAAACCGCCAAAAAACTACTTTTGCAATGTTTATATATGTATCTGCATATACGTATATATAAAAAAAAACCCGTCCTGTCGAAAATCATGAGAACCAATCTACTTTTCATATATGTTTTTATGTACCATGATTATATATGGAAGAATATTTTTATTACTTTTATTACGAAATACAATTTACGACTTTACACGATACAGTTATACTCACAGTATACCTATTTATATATAATACATTTTGTACATATATTTACATTCCTCAGTCTTCACATTATATTTAATTCACTTAATACTTAGAAGTACACACTGCAGAAGAAAACTCCAAAATATTCTCGGTGGTTATGGACAGAAAAAAAAAAAGAGAGAAACAAATAAGTCCAATTATCGGAATCTATTACAAAAACCAAAATATTATACTCTATACTCGCGTGTAATCTATGAAATTAACAATGTTGTTTTAAACCACAAGTTATTATTACCACTATATAAGTAGCCAGGCTCTTATAGGTACTATTTCATCGATCCGGCGGGATGACACAATATATTGCGTGCACGAAATATTTGTTTTCGAAATAATTATTAACACCATCGAAATACTATTATATTGTTAACAGACTATATAAAACATACGCCAGAAATGAAAATAATAATACTTATAATTATTGTTATTTATCCAAAAAGGTTATGGCTGGGTTTTTCGTTTTTTTTTCCCCCCTAGTATTCGTAAGTATCGTCAGACCGTTGTTAATTATATACAGTTTTCACGAGTAACAAAAAAAAAAACATTGTCAAAAAAGTAACACTACGTTTATAATATTACGTGTGTGTTTATTTATTTTTTTAATTTTTAGCTACGTGTAGACGGGTGAGTAGAGGAGAAAAAAAATCGGGAAAAAAGCCCATTTACCGTCCTACCATCATCAAACACATCTCTGTACATACGCGCGTATAAAATATACATGTGTACATATATATATATATATATTTAGGTGGTTTATACAATACATTTTATGTATAATATTAAACAACTGCAGTATCAGCAGCAGCTATAGCAGTCGCCTGTCCCGGGGCCACAAAAAAAAAAAAAAAAAAATCGAATCTAGGGGACGGACAAACGCGTGCGCGTGGCCAATTTTAAAATAATATTATTATTATAATAAAATCGCCGCGGTATATACGAATTCTCGGGGTTTTACGATTTTTATTTCTTTGACTTTTTTCCATCGCGTATAAACACAATATATACACACAATAATAATAATAATATGACGTGTGTGCGTGCGCTTGTATATCATTTAGCTCGTAAAACGCGTAACGATTTATTTTTTGACCTAAACGTTTTATGCACTGCAACGCTGCTGCAATACGCGGTCGCGTTTATCGTAATAATAATATTATTATTACCGTCTCGCGCCATTTTAAATTCGGTCTCCGACGGTGTACTGTCGACTGACTGCTGGCATCGAAGTGTCGAGAATTGAAAAAAATTTAAATGGAATATATCCGTAATTTGCGCTCCCGCAGTGTTCGCTCTTATATAATATGTTAAGAATAGCGTAACGTTGTATATTATTTATTTCCGTCTAAGCGGTTTATCGCATTGCCTCCGACCTGGCTACTATACTCAATAGATTGCACTCTTTCTCTCTCACTCTCTCTCTCTCTCTCTCTCTCTCTCTCTCTCTCTCTCTCTCCAAAAGGGTTTTTGGATAAAAAATTATGGTTAATAGTCTCACCTGTATAATTTGTCATGTCCTTTATTGTGTCTAAACGCGCGCGCT
Organism: Stegophylla sp. TES_Ste_2020; assembly: GCA_025469315.1. NCBI lineage: Eukaryota > Metazoa > Arthropoda > Insecta > Hemiptera > Aphididae > Stegophylla > Stegophylla sp. TES_Ste_2020. Next base: position 14,915 of record JAIPRM010000183.1, on the reverse strand, counting down.
CTCCTCGTATATTATTATACAATTTTGTGTATCCTATACGTTATAACACTCGCTCGGCCATCATAATATAATATTTTATTAAATACACCACACGTCGCGCGGTCATCGTCGTAGTAGGTTGCACGCGTCAAACGCAGCAGAAGCAGAAGCAACAGCAGTCCACTACGTAACCGGCCCGGCGGCGCCAAGTACGGCAATAATTGACCCCCGCCGCGGCCATCGTGAGGTTGTGAACACCAGAAATTTATTGCGTATTTTTATTTTATTATCTTTTAAACTCGTGTATTAAGTGTGTGTGCACCGCGATTTATAAACGTTGTATTTCATTATATAGAGGGATATATACCTACTTATAGTAGTATGCGCAAGCTGTATTATATGCTTTTATCGTTTTTTGTACCATAAATGCATTTCGTATAATAATAAGATATTATTTATTTAATACATTACATTAGGAGTGTAATAATTATCTTGTTATTATGCATAACGCGTTATAGAGTAAAAAACCATCTTTCAAATACAATATTATATCAATATTAAAAAACATAAGTACAAAGTCGTTTTTTATACACGAATACCTATATTATAGAAGTGCGCAGATTTAATACGGTTTGTGTACATTTTTATACGATCCTGATGTTTCGTGTTTACGTTTATTATACAACATGACGTATAGTATATATAAGTGTTCACAGCAGTTTTCCGGCCGACGGTCGTCACGCGAGTCCTCGTCGAGTTTTCTGCTCTAATATATTACGTGCGATAAACGCGTACTGTTATAGGATATCCGATTTATATACTGCATATTATATGTAATTTGGGTATCGGGTTCCCCGAAATCGTATTTCTCTGCAGTCAGTACGGGCATACGACCGGATACGAGTTGAATTACTGATTTCAACGTTGTTTTAATGGACTACTGTAGTAGAATATTTTTCATCCGATTCACGCGCGTGAATTCAAGTTTCTTTAATTATTTTAAATTGAGAATATATATTTATTTACTTGCTGTTTCTAATTTATATTAGCGTGAATTCGTAAAATTTTGGTAATCACGTGTAGACGATTTAATATTATTTGCATTTGGTTTAATTCAATGATACGAGTTTTCGGAATATTCAGTTATAATATTTTCATCTAGTAATGACTAATGTGCAAAGTTTATTTCGAACGAAAATTACGTCAACAAAATTTAATAGATGACAAATTGTACAACAACAACTTTGCGTGATGTGTCTTTCATTTTGAAGTCGTTGTTTTTCAAATATTCAGAAATCAAATTATCTTCTCGTGGCGGAAACCATTGATTAAATAACAGAGACTATTCCGTTTTATATTATAATTATTAATAGTGAAACTCTAAAAGATGCTGTAATTAGTCGTCCGTTGCTTAAGGAAATTTAATTCTATGAAAATTCATACTACACAATACAGCTACAATAAATATCTAATGAGAAGTACTAAAGTGTTTTTTTCGAACCCATTTTGGGATTACGGCCGATAGTTAAAAGTGACGACTGACTTAGTGGACTTTGAACACTTTTAAAATTACCCGAAGCTCTTGAAAAATCGTTATTTACTCTTGCATCGTCCTAAGTACGTTTCCAGTCTAATTGCCTCGAAAAGGGGTGACCAAATTTATTGCGTTTATACCGTACATTTACAATATAGTCGTAAAAAGCTGAATTCTGGAAATAAACGCGGGGTCTGTGTCTACGTGATCACGAATAAACGACAACGGGAACGCGTTTGGGGTTTCCACAGACCAGAAAAAAAAAATAATAAAAACGATTAAAATACAATTTATAACTACGCGACTGTCTGTACGTCATCGCGTGTACATTATTATTATAATTATTATATTTATGTAATACCCGTAGTTGGCTCTGTTGATCATAGTGGTTATTTCGTTTCGGAAACAACTGCGTGTAGATCATTGAAACGAGCTGTTTCTCACTATATATTATTTTATTATTACATAGTAATGTGTTGTATTCATAGGGTGACCAGATGTACTTTTTTCGTTGGAAAGTATTCTCTTTTGTTGCGTTGTCCAAGTGTTCTGAACAGTAGTGTTCAATGCATAAAAAATTGTAGCTAACATAATTGATAATTTATTCATTTTGTAATTGTTAACATTTTTATAATTTATTTGATTATTCTTTTATATTATATGGTTTGGACAATTAATGAATATTTTTTACAAGATAATGTTTTGATATGATGCACAAACAATCATGGTCCCTATTAGTTAAAATATTTTCGATCGAAAGTTGAATCTAGTAAAAATCATTAATATTATTAATGACGAATTCGTTGCATTATATTATTTTGATCTAAAAATATTAAGCAATACTATACTAAAAAGAATATTAAAAAATATTATTTATTAACATATTATTCATGTTGAATATATTATATAATTGTGGAAACAACTGATGAAAAACGTAAGTAACATAATTTAGGCATTGGAAGGAAAAGGTTTTATGTAACAGAGTATAGAGGATAAATTTTAAAATATACTATTTTTGGATTTTTATATCTGGTCACCATATGTGCACAACATGAATTCGCCCCTAGTTTCACGACATTATATCGCGAATACCCAAGAAACTCGCCCAAGAAATCATTTTATTTATTTTACGCGTACGCGTATGTGTTCTATGTATATTGTAGTTTAGCATTAATGTATTTCTAATGGGTTATTTCATAAACCAATTTCGTGAACAATCTATTGATAAACAGTCGGTATATATGAAAATTTCTGTAAGATCAGACGATTTTGTTGTAGTTTAAAAATATGTGATCCTAGACTGTACACAATATAATATTTGACAGTGTTTCTCAAATTTTATACCACTGTGGGCCACCGATTGGCGCACTTTTGGTTCACTTCTCTAAATAATTACTGTTTCTTTAATTGTATTCTCAATAATGGTCTGAAAATATGTATAGGCATCGTTTTGAAATAAAATTCACGATTTTTCCCACTGTTCGGGAAACGCTGATGTGTATAATGTTTTGGGAACGTGATTTTCGCTTATCACGCCAATATAATATATCAGCAGCTCTTGCGTCACATACTATTATATATTATAAAATGTATAAAAATGAACGAGTGTAATTTGCGGTTGAAAAAACGACGAAAACGCAACCAATGGCGCCGGCCCGCAGTATACAGTATGATATTATTATTTATTGCCGATAATTCATCACAATAAGTCTTCGCCCGTCCCACCGCGTCTACCCTCCACCCCGCCACCGATGGTACGACATTAAGTACTCCGGCAACGACGACGGTCAACCACATACTATACGCACGCGCACAGATGTCACAGCCTCATGTATCTATTATGTAATTGCCTTACGATGATTTTTGAAAAACGCTAATTGCCGCGAGCTACTAATTTCGTCGACGTCCTCCACCACCCCTACTGCTGCAGATCTACTAATAACCACCGCGCCACAACATGGATACTGCCCGCGGTAAACAACCGTAACATTCGTATCTACATAATAATAATAATTATTATTATTATTATAATACAAACCGCGTGAGATTTGACGGGGAGAGAGTGAGAGAGACAGAGAGAGAAAACGTTCTCGAGAAGCGCAATAATATTATTCCGATGTGTTCTATACGTGTGTTCGTTATTACACACGTGTGCGCGCGCATGTTATACGCGCGTAGAATTATTAAAAATGTGTTTTCGTAATCGTCTGCTGCAGCCGCGCGATACACAACAATAATGTTATGCGCAGCACTTATGGATGTACGCGTGTATAATACTCGTCGAATCGATCCAAAAAAAAAAAAATGAAAAAAATAACCTATTTAAAACGCTAGTGATTTTGTAATAACGTTTTATACGTGTATATATAAACGTGTGGGAAATGAGTTTATCCGATCGGTGACGGCATAGTTTGCATTACGAGCGGCGAGACTAAAATAAAATAAAATATACGTACCTATAATATTATATCAAACCACTGTCACCGCCATCGCGGCTACCACCACGGTTAAGGCGGCTTCGGTGGCGGGCTGATTTCCCCGTAGGGATTTCACTGGCAGGGATAAAAAAAATTAAAAAAAAATAAATAAAAAATAGAAATAAAATAAAACCGTATTTATTACGCGTGGCCGCATTACACGCGCGCGCGCGCGCATATATTATAATATACACTTTAGGGACGATTTAATTTTATACGATTCTACGGGCCATGGTGACGACGCACGTGTTTTATTTGCGGTATAATATGCGGTCAACGCGCTGCAGACCGGTGCAGCGTATGTACACCGCCGCGATGTAATGTTACTTATAATCTCTGTACAAACACACACACACACACACACGCGCACGGTGACACGTGCAAGTACGTGCATGTATTGTTTATGTATTTTATATTCGTGCGTCGATCCCGAATCTGCGGTTTACACACGCGCACTCTGCACGAAATAATAATAATAATAATAATATGATCGAAATCAACAGTGTCCACGATGACTGACGCTCGAATAAAGTTGTTGTGTGTGTGTATGTGGGGCCAGGTATAAAGCAGAAGTGAGGGAGGGTCTAAGAGGTCTACGGGGACCTCAATGTGATAATATGATCCCACAAATGACTCTGATGACTATTTTCATTTTAATTTTTCGCAGACTAAGTACGTTTCGTGTTCACGTATAATTAACTAATTAAAAAAGTCATATCCATAACAAATAATTTCGGAAAGGTCTTATTAATTAAGACCACCTAGTCGTGCGTACTAGTCAAAACCCAACTTCTTTATTTGATCCGGCCCTGTATGTGTGTGTATTTCAAAATTATTTTAATACTCGGGTTTAATAAAATGTGTATTTATACAAAACCACAACGACATCGGATACAGGCGTATTGGCTTCATCAAAATGATGGGAAACTGACAGCGAGTTGGGGAATATTATATATTATATACCATGATCAAACGTATTGTTTACCTCAACAGCTGCTGTAATTTAAATTTTTTTTTTTTTTTTTGAGGGGAGAGAGTATCCGATACACACTTCATGCTCTAAAAGTCAATATCATAGTTGGCAGGTGGAAAAATATTATAATTTTAAACTGTCGAACAAGGTAAACTTTCGAATATCTCAATTCTCCGAATATGCGAACTGCATTCAACAGAATCGAATTATGATGATGTATTGTATTTTGCGAACCCCATCAGTCACTTTTCTCTTGCGTTTCATCGGTACATCAACATTTTTATTCGTTTTGTTATTTCATACAAATCAAACGCATATAGAACTGATTTTCAACCTTTTTTCAAATTCGAATGATCAGAATATATTGTCTGCGTCATTTTTGTACATCTTTACGCGAAATACATAACGTTAAATTATAATATTATTATCATACTCGAGGCTATATTTTCGTAACGGATTCCAGCAGTGGCGGATACAAGGGTAGGGCAATAGTAGCAATTGCCCCCTCCCCCCGTTCACAAAATAGGTTTCTGACTGTAAGAAATAATAAAAATGTAAAACCATTATTTTTCTATTTTTTTTTTACTTGTTTTTGAATTTTAACAGTCGGAAATCAGTTCTCATTTATTAAAGTTGTTGAAATAGTTTGGCTCTGAATGAGAATTACAGTTTCCGCCAAACAGCCAAAATTAATTTTATATTACTTTTTTTATGTATTTAAAATTGACCCTCCCGTTCATGGCATCTATATCCGCCCCTGGATTCCAGTCGCACAGGCCGTAGCTTAGATTGCGTATTATTATGTAATGTTCATCATCGGAGTGCGTATATTTCTTTACGGCCTGTACGAGGACCAATCCCCAAACGTGTTTTATTTTTTTATTTTTCAAAGAAGGTAGTACGAAAAATACGCTCTCCGAGTTTCACCTGCTGCACTGTCCACCTACCCTACCTGTACCCGTATTATAATGTATAATGCACACACATCGCCGGCAATATATTTCGTATATTTTACACCTATACTATTGCAAGTTGCATCATCAGATGAGCCTATATTATTATGTATCGCGTTTACGTGGTGTGTATTTTATATTTAAGACGACGAGTGAGTATAATACTACGCGGGGGACGGGGGAGGGGGGACTAGCCACTATCACGGTACGTATAAAGAAGGATTTGGCGCGTGCAAAACACGTATTATCTATATATTTTATTGTTATTAAATACTTTTTATTATCTCAGCACAACGTCAGACGGCCGTCGTATACCAATATAGTGTTTACCCGCTGCGTACGACATAATATCATAATACTTTATTGTACTATATTCAGTCGGTCTGAGCCACGGCTATAGATGGCGTTTTTCGCTGCTTTCGAAATACATATATTTATATGCAATAGTTGGATTAGAGTGACCAGACTGCGTGGCGGTGGTGACGATCAGACGCGTTTTTGACCGCCAGACCGATAGAATCGCAAATTCAACTAGTTTTTCCAAGAGTCCTGGTTACACGTACGGACGGATAACGCCGTGTTTGTGTAGTATAACAATACAAAATATTATCTCGTCCAAAAATATTTTAAACCAAAAACCACGACGCAGGAAAACGCGATTCCTTGATAATTTTATGTTGATACTTACCACCGATCGCCGATCGCGATTAATTAGATTTAATTAATATTTATATCCGTGATGGACGTACGGCGGCGGCTACCGTACACACTGTTAATAGCGCAAGTTATCCGTTTATAGTGTTGTTTTACTGGTATATTTTATATTTAATCAATTTGCACGCGTGCGTTATTGACGCACGCCCACCACACACGCGTATTATATTATATTGGTAACGTATAAGGTCGCCAAGCTCTCTACGTGCGCACACAAATACAACATTATTATGAATTTGTTCGGCACGCACGCGAAAACGCCATAGACATCGAAGAGTTCAAAAAGAAGTTTCATATTTATTTACACGTCGTACGTTGTGTTAGGTTAGTTTATAATACATAGACATGTATACAGGCTCGGCCGACGAAACAACACTGTAGTATAATATATTACCTATACAGGTAGACCTATACGGGTTACGTGTACCTATGTATAATGTATTGTATGTATAAGTGTACGTTGAAAACTGTAAATTACTGCATTGTGCCTAGTACGTGAACAGATATTATAACATATGGGGCATTGTACAGATCTGGGACACAAGAGCTAAGGAGACATTTGCCTCACCCCTCTATTATCCGCGATTATAGCTTTTCACCAGTAGTCTTTATTGTTGTATTATCTTTTTATTGTACAATAATCCTTTATTTGAGGGTGACTTCTCTCGGCTAACAATTTTGAAAGCGTATGTAATTCGCAAGCTTCTTCCCCCTCAGAAATCCAGCTTTAAACCACCCTCTCGTATCAGACAGTAGACGTGACGCGTCATGTCTTTTTCCACATATTTTATCTATTTGTTTAACGAACAAAACGCAATCGTAAGACTTAAAAAAAAAAAAAAGAAAAAAAAAAGCAAGCGAAAAGGCGTTAAAAGTCCGACAATTATCGTCTGCACTATATATAATTGTTAGGTATAGATATACGTTCTACTACTATTTTCCTAATACCTTCTACTCTACAATATTCCTATTCATTATTATTATTATATTGGTACATAAATTCGTTTAATTACGTTTGGCCGAGGTCAGCGTGGCCACGCGTGATTGATGGTGGTTTAAATACATTATACTCCGGTACACCTAACCCGTATGTATATACGTATACGCATTTTAAGTCGCAGGTACGTACAATAATACCTAATAATAATCGACCGTTTTAAATTCGGGCGAGGGACGCGCGGACGGGCTGCACGAGTAGAAACGGCGGCGCGCAGCTTAGCGGTCGAGGATAATAATTTTGTTTACCGAAAATAACGTGCTACTTGAAAGAGTATTACCTTTGTACACACGCAAGTCGGCGGGGCCTGTATATAGAGATTATCGTTAATTTATTTTTTATTTTTTTTTTATTTGAAAACAAAAATGTTTACGCTACCGCGTGACTGTATACTTGTTAACCCCCCCTCCCGTACACATGCACATCATATGATATATATATATATATATATATATACCTAATTATGAGTCATTTTTGGTGCACTTTCCTGTTTTGGTAGCGAAGATGCGTTTAAATAATTATCCGTTCGACCGACACGTAACAAACGACATCTCGTTAGCGTATTGCCCGGACGATTTTTCATCGGCTCGTTTGGATTTTGTTTCTTTACTTGTTACACTGTTACAGTCGGATGTACGTATGTATTATTATTATTGACATAATAATATATAAATACTGTTTCTCATCCTACCGTTTGACGATCGACGAGACTATGGCTCCCAACGCCACTCCGAAAACGTTTCTCCTATATACGTGAGCCTCGCACGCGGGAGCCTAACCGACAAGTTAAGCGACCTATTTATGTTGATGAATTTTTTTTTAAACACTTAAGGACGGGTTTAAGTGTTTTAAAAAATTCATTAATTAGAAAAAAAAATATAGTCAAATCTGATCACTACTTTCACTCCGATAATTATATTGTTGGTAATACTAATCCACTGATCGAATATCTAATAGCGTAAAATATTAATGAAATACTAATTTCCACTCCGCTAATTAGATCCGAACCCCACTGCATAAAAATGATACAAATAATTTTATTTATTATTATTATTATTTATTTTTTTTTTTTAACGAGGTGGTACCTATACGATATACATCACCAGTAGTGCTGAAACGCCATTAAAGTCATACGTAAAAAGAAAACATTTAATTCAAACATCCCCTAGGAATAATTTACTGTTAAATCAATATATATTTGATTTTCGAAGATTTTGGAACCTTTATTTTCCATTGTATTCCTACACTACAAATTCTTTTGGATTATATTCAATATTAATGTTGTTAGTAGTGCACCAGATTATAATGAGACTTATGCGGACCACATTATGAGACATCAAAAATTTCATTCAACATCATTGTTCGAGATATTTTTTTAATTGCAGTCTCTCTCCACTATCTAATGCGTGTTATTCTTTATTTTATCCGTACGGATCGGTTCAAACTAATTATTATTATTATTTTTTTTTGCCTCACTTCAACGGCTAATGCCGCCGGCCCGCTACGCAGCTGTTGTGCAGTAGTAGTAGTTGTTAGTTGTCTTCTGTTACAGTCTCGATTAATCAAAACTGTACTGAAAGAAAATAAAATAAATCTCTACTCGGAACATAAGTAATTATAAAAATATTAAACATTTCTATTCCTCTTCATAAATTATTATGTTTATAATAATATATATATATATATATATATATACGTATTAGTTACTGAACCCATAGCATGTTTGGCATGTTCATATCATATTCACCGACCGGTCGAAACTTGGACGGAACTGAGTTATCTGAACAGAATGTACGATGCGAGCGTTAAGTTTTATACGCGTCTTAAAAACCCCTGTCTCGATAGCGATTAATAAACTTTATAACACCGAAGGTATAAATTATACATGTATACAGTTATTATACGTCTGCATAGTTTACCTTCTATCTATATAATATTATGCGCTATGAAGAACAAAATAATAATATTACAAACATTATTAATTATCGTTTAACCGAGTATTGATTGAAACTAAACGGTAACAAATAAAAAAAATAAAAAAATGCAATAATTAAGATTGGAAATTAATTCCGTGTTATTCCCCGATTGGAATTTCAAAAAGCTCCGTCGAATGCGGGCTAAGAAATCAGCGATTAGCGACCGCATACTATACACATATATCGACGATATTTCAGGTGCACCCGCATATTATTATATTAATTACTTGACCTTCATTAAGTCGGTTAGTGTATACACATATTATGCTATTATATTATTATATTAACGTGTACGGTTTCGCGAACTGCAGCCGGTAAAAGGACCCGACGCACGAATAAGCGTTACATACCGTGTTATAATAATACGCGACCATACGCGTCGCATGTGCGTGTACAACAAAATAATATTATTGTTTTATACCCACACAAAGTATTACGTTATTATGGTGTACTCGCGCGAACCTTGTAAAACGCCATTTCGAACATCCAGCAGCCGACTTGCTCGCGCGCGCCGTCTCTCTGCGTCTAAGAGATATACGTGTACGCTCGGCGGACCTTAATAACAATAATATTATTACGCCCGCCCTCCGCCTTCCCCGCAAACGTAATATTAATGTTATATATTTATGAACCGCGCGTTTACCCTATACAATAATAATACGAGTATTCGTATATATACCTTGCAATACGCGTTACCGACATCGTTAATAGTGGCGAAGTCATGATGACCGGCGAAGTTAACATATGGCAGGCACATAAAGCCCTCCCTCCCCCGTTGACAGCGTAATATTTTATTTTTTATGACAGACAACAATTAAATAGAGAAAGATTTCATTTATCTATTATTATTATTACTATTATTATTATTTTATCTTTTTTTTACAACGTAAAATAAGCAATTTTTAATTTTATGACCCGATATCTAATACAAACTGATTCATTTGTGTAGTGGAGATGGCCACTTCCCAAACATTTTGCCACTGCGGTAAATTTGTAATTTTCAACCCAATAATATCAATTTTGAATCAAATGGCTTCAGAAATTTTTAATTTATTATATTAGCCTACCCCATTACAAAATCTCACGTACGCTACTGAGAGCTAACGGGTTGTAACCCCGCTCCCGAAATATATTTTCACGGTTTACTACTCGTTCGAACACAATGCACGGTCAATGACTTCATCATTAGTAAAGGGTGAAACGGCAGGGTGGACGGATTCAGTTGTCCGGCCGACGACGGTTTGTTTGAGGTTCCAGACTTTTTTTTTTTTTTGTATATATATCGAGTTCGTTAAATTTCACCAATACGAATAATACCTTTTGCTCGAGGTATATTTCGATAATGGTTATATAGATTTCGAGCGGAGTCACTACGACCGGTGCCATTCCACGAGCTCGCATCATGGGCGTCAGGATTCGGCCAGAAATATATTATTGGGCTATTTTGCGCTCCGCAAAAAAAAAAAAAAAAAAATTAAAAATTAAAAAAAAAAGCGAAAAAAGGTCACAGCTCTGACAAAGACGAATTTTTCTTTTGTTGTAAGCGCAGAGTATTCGTGAAGTAATTCGCAGAGCAATTTGTAGAACGCCCACTCTCCGACAAAGTTTCCACGCGGGCTTATGGGCCGTCGAGGCATTTCTCGAGAGAGAGAGAGTGAGAAAGACGTTTTTTTTAAAGACGTAGTACCAACTATTACCGCGTGTATGGTCACGCTTTTGTAGGAAATACCGTCACGCTGCCGGGGGTGGTAGTACGATGCGCGGGAAATGATGACATTACGTACTGTATGCGTATATAATAATATCGTATCGTTCGCGTACATATATTATAATATGCTAAAACTATACTGCAAATCCAGTGACCTTTTCCGCACTAATTTACATAATAATTTATTTAATCGTATAATATACGCAATATTATTATTATTATTATGAAGTGTCGTTCGATATGTGTGTAAATTTAAATTATTTTACATAAATATTATGTATGCGGCGTGTCCGATTCAAAAATTGCGTTTGACCTGTAAATACGTTGTAAACATAAATACAAATCTCATTAGATTTCATATTTTATCCGCGCTGCTGGTTTTATTATACAACGTAACTGTATATTGTGGTAAAATATATATATATATAATTACATTTACAAATTGTTTGATTTTAATTCGTTTTAGTTTTCAATAAACCCGCGCAATCAACACACAACCGAAAATATTACGGCATATTTTAATTTCGGAAATTATCTAGAAGATAGAATCTAAAAGTATACAATATATCGTTACATATTATAATCAGTATTGCGAGTACTTTTACCTATAGTATTTCGTTCTCTGTTTTCTGAAATAATAAAACCTACGAATTTTCATTATAATTAATATAAGACGTAAAAACAACTTCACTGTTGAAAGTGAAGAATGCTTTTTTTGTTTTCAAATAAATATTAAAAGAAACGCGCTTATGGAAATAAAATATCAAAACGTCGAAAATTTCAAAAATATTAACTATCGTCAAAAATGACGAAAAGAAAATGTTTTAAATGTTGCAACAGAAATATTAAATTAAATTATAAAATATTTCTCGTCCTAACCCCTGCAATTATATATATATATATATATATATATATATATAAACTGAATCTGATTATATCGATTATCTCAGGAGATATTGAAATGGCTAAATAACCTTTAGGACACTCCGTATACATAATGTTATTATATCACTGCTTTTATATTATCTGAATTATTGTTACATTGATGTAAGAAATATTGGCTAAATGCTTATGTATTATTAAGACATTCTGATTTCATCGTTATTTCTTATTTGTTGTACAGATCACCTGGGTCGACGATTTCGGTAATGTGTACGACGAGGGTGTCACGAATACAATAGAGCCTTACCCTCTGCACGAAAAGCTATTTACAACTAGGTCCGTATTAAGACTGACGCCGAAAATGAAACACGACAAAACATCCATATGGTGCCATGTGGAACACCCAGCCCTCAAGAATAAATTAAAGACGAAAGTGAAAATTCAAATGAATTACCCACCAAAGGTGAGTGAATGATTTACCAAACAATAAATATATATACTACACATTAGAACATATAAAATTCCACTTATTATAATATGTATATTAGGTGTTAGGACATAGAGAACTATATTTAGTTGTTTTGACACGTTTTGCTACTAAATTCGTTCTGATAACATTTGGATGATGGTATCACATTACTTTTGAATTTAGGGAAGATACAGTAAGCTTTATGTCAATTTCACTAATTTAATAAACGTAATACTTTAAGAAAAAAAAATATGAAAATCCCAAAATGAATTTAATAGGATTATGATATTGCGTTATATTTGTTATTTGTTATGTTTGTAACAATTATTAAAATATGTTTTAAAAATAGTAATACTATTTATAAAAAACGGTGCTTTTAAATAAGCACTGTTCAAAGCTGTTATAATCCCACTTTGAACATTAAACAACATTTCGTTCAAAATCGTTAACATGATATTTTTTAATAATATGCACACTATTTTACGCATTTAAATTTCTAAATGTAGTACTTTTATACGGAAAAATATAGGTAAGCACGAGAAAATCAAAGATATACAAAATGTATAAATGGCATACAAAACATATTCTTTGATATACAAGTTCTCATGTACGAATTACCATCAAAATCTTTTATCTCGTATCTTTGATACCATCCAACCTAGCTCGTTATACGTCCGTAGCAAAATAAATATACATTTTATATAATCCGCGCTGTTGACCCACAAAGGGGTGGGGGAGAAATCAGTAGGGCCCGTGGTTTCAAAGTCAAGACTCTTTGCAAATAATTATATTAATGTATACTTATTTATATTAATAAACGTTTTAAAATAATAAATAACTAACTGCCTGGTGTTGCAAAATTCCTTTCATAAAACTATTGAACAAAATAACTGATAGAGAGAAAAAAAATCATTATTATAAATATCAAAATAATTGTATTGATTTAAGTTTTTTTTTCAACACTATCGAGTACCTATATACCAAAACACCGCATCTGAAACCTAAAGAGCTCTGGTAAGTAAGTTAGGAGATAAACATAAAACTAGGTAAAGTGTTTCGATCGCGTCGGAACGTGTCAGTGCTCTTGGTGTTTACTCTTTTATCGGTTGAAAACGAGCTGACATCGAGAAAAATAGATGTATTCATATAACGTATAACTCTATCCGGAAAAAATCAAACGCAACAACGTTCAGTATAGAAGTGTTGAGTAATAATACCGAACGATATAAAATCATGTTAAACCGCATAACAAGCTATAACAATATCATTACGCTATTTTTTTATATACAGTAATAATTATCTTTCAATGCATTTTTACGATGTTTATACATTAACGACGTATAGCATTTTTTTATGCTTACAACCATCATAAATCGCATATGATCATATAATAATAATATGTGTGGTATATGTAAGACACAGCACACATATCTAGTGCAGATACCTATCTGGTCGTACCACAATATAATTATTTGCTACTTAAGTCCTGCGCGATTTCATATAATATATATATATATATATTTTGAGGTGATTTCGACGGATTTCGGGAGCGCTCATACTCGTTCCCGAATTATATACGAAGTGATACGCGTGTGCAGCAGTGTGTATATTTATACTATAATAGGTAATCGTGTTGCGGTCGTGAGCTGGTTTTGAGTTTCGGGAAATCGTATATCCTCGAACCCGTAGGCTTTGCACTTCGGGGGCTGTCTCGCGTTTATTCCCGAGATTTCAGTAGAAGTATCTATATAGATAAACAGCAGCGAGTTCTACGACTTGTGTAATACGACGTATTCGCCAAGTCTCTGAAACACGACGTGTTTGATTCCCCGAAAAAACGTATTGAAGTTTATTATTTTTCTCATCACCCCTTATACTCCTCCCCTCATCAACCCTAGTTTATTTACATATATATTTATGTAATATAAACGAAAACTATATATACATTAATCGTGCATTATGAAATTATTAAGAAATATTGAAAAACATATAGAAAACATAAAAAAAAAAAAACAGAATCTAAAAATATAGAATTTACAAAATAATATTGGTGTACATGTTTGTGTATATAAAAATCGGAACATACTTCGCACGATGGGTGTTCTTCGCACGACGGGTGGGATTCTTTGACGGGTGTATTGAATTTTAAAGAAACGATAAATCATTTCTTCAATAAGACGATTCTGAACGAAGGAGTTAATAATATAAAGAAGGAAGTTAATAATTTAAATATAAAATAGTAGGTTAGATACT
>JAIPRM010000182.1:28870-73935 GCA_025469315.1 Stegophylla sp. TES_Ste_2020 | reverse complement strand
GTTATTTTTCGAAATTCTCAATAGTTTAATTGCAAAAATAGCAAAATTGTAATATATTTTTGAGAAATCAATAATTTTTATTATTTATAAATTTAAATAAAAGAAATTTTGGGTGGGGCTATAGCCCTAAAGCCCCTTCTTTGGGTGCGCCACTGATATTATTTCCTGCTTTACTCATAATATTAAATATAAAATTAAAAATGTATCCTACAAACTATTATGTATAATTATTATCATTATTATTTTTTAAATTTTTGTTACTACTTAATAATCCATAATTATTATTCATAGGTGTGAAGTAAACTTGCAATTTTTACAGTTATGACGCCTTATAAATGTTTTATTTTTTTTAGTAACCAATATTTTGTAATTTCCTTTTTTTTTTTTTTTTTGCTCATTTAAATGTTGAATTGTTTCTTGTTCATTTTTTATGAATTTCCATGTAACCTTACTATTTCCAATGAAAGTAAAATCAATAATTTTTGTGAATACAATTATTTTATAATTTTATGTTTTCCTTAATGCAAAAATGTTGACTTTGTTTTGAGTAAATGAAACATTGTTGCTATTGATTGCATCCAAAATCATATTTTTCTAGCAAACATCTCAATCAAATCAACAAGCGTTGGTCGTAAATCCTAAGACCAAAACTGCGCTTGCTAATATGTTAAGTATACGTTTGCAAAATGGCATATCATCATCTACTTCAACTCAGCAACAGGTAAAAAGTAAACACAAGATGGACCAAGCTGTTTTGAATATTGTCTTCATAGACATGTTACCATGAGCATAACTTCATTTAGTTGTTTTTTAACATAATTTTGAGCTAATCCATACTCCTAATGCATGGTGTTTCTAAACTATATTGTTTAGATTATTTAAGAAAACGTATAAATAATATATATATAAGTATTTTTCAATTATATGCCACCTATATTATATCTTAATGCTGAAAATTTTTATTAATTATAATTGTAACATTAAACTTATTATGTATTTTTTAATATTTATACTTATTTCAAACATAAGTTAATCTCTAGCTTATTAATATTAAATTATATAACTAATTAATTAATAATACATAGTATAGATAATTTAATGACATTTTGCTATTCCTAACATAAAGTTGAAGCTCTAATAATATTATATCAACAAACATTTAAAGTATTATTTGATTGAATGTATTGGTTTGGAACAATATTATCATTAATTTGTTATTATTGTTTACATGAATAGTTTAGTACTAAGTTAAGATTAGAAAAAAAAAGAAACTGCTAGATAGTTTATTAACTATTTAATCAATGTTTTTTTATTACAGCATGAGTGTTATATATCTAACTTGTTAAAATTAAAATATCTTTCTTTAGTAAAATAACATACTAATATTATCTATACTATAACAATAAATATATTCAACTCTTATCTAAATACATTAATTTTGTAGCAGATGCCTGGACAAGAAATAAGTGCTGCTGGACAATTAAGATTGATGACTGCCCAACATCATGCTGCACATCAGAACCCACAAGGAAATACCCAAGGCACATATCAAGTGTGTAAAAAAACTCTAAATTGTAAAAATAATATATTTGAATTTCGAATGTTTTTTTTTCTATGTACGAATAGTCCAGAACAGTTTTAAATAATGTCACCAATAATACAGCGTCAAATCGTGCTGCTCAAGTGGTAAATCGTGCAGCTGTTCAAGCTGCAGTACCTAATAAGACATTACCAGCTAATTACAATCAGTCAGCTGCTGTAAGAGTTGCAGCAGTTTTGGCCAAGAGTGCTGCTGGACAAACAGTTGGTCATCAACAACTTCCTCATCAGGCTAGATTTTTTGGACACAATCCAAATCTCAAATGTTTGTTAAGTGTGCTATATTTATTTGAAAATTATTTAAATCAATAATTTATTTTTTAGTACCGTCTGATAAGTGTTTACTTGGTTGTGTATTTTTGATCGTTGAATATGATAGATGTCCAGATACCATTAATGATGTGCCAACTTGGAAACAAATCATTCTTGAACATGGTGGAGAAATAGAGCCATCTTACACATTACGTCTTACACACATATTGTGTCAAACACAAAAACATCCACTTGTGCAACAGGTAACATAACAAAATAAAATTATTTTTGTATGAAGTACTTGAACATTTTTTTAAATGTAATATTAGGGGTTACGTGATGGCAAAAGATGTATAACAGCCTACTGGCTTAGTGATATTATAACAAAAGAACAACTTATGCCTCCTTGGTATGCTCTTCATTTTCCTACTCCATATAGTGAAGAGAGGCCTTGCCGTCAGATGTTGATATCACTAACGAATTTTGAGGGGGAAGAACGAAATCGGGTTAAATTCATGATAGAATTAACTGGAGCTCGAGTTACAACGTACTTTAATGCTGATAATAATATCCTAGTTAGTAAAAAGTAAGTATATTTAATTATTATTAATCATAAATATTAAATAGTATCAATATAAATATTTGTGTCAATGGTTTTAGACTTGAAGGTAAAAAAGTAAAAAAAGCTCGAGATTCTAATCGGCCAGTAGTTAATGTGCAATGGTTAAATGAAATTCTTTTCGGCCATTTATCGTGTATGTATCAACCAGAGAATGCAAAGTATCAACAATTTAATCTAAACAATCCATTCAGGGTTGATTATAACCTAGTACTCCATTTAATGGGTAATTTTGATTTTTTTATGTAACATTTAATTTGTTGAAAGAATAATACATTTATGTATATTGATTATGAATAAATGTAATTCTTAGGAGCTTGGAAAATGCCTATTAACGTTACCCAAGAATTGTATGACCGAGTACGTAATAATCCTATGCCTGTTAAAAGAAAGCGGCCTAGACCCAGTCTACCAGATTTTGTAGACCAAGAAAATAATGATTTAAGTACGGCTGATATAATCATAACGAATATTAACCCACCACCAATAGAATATCGACCATGTGTCATGCTTTCTGGATTTGGCTTAGCAAAAGAAGAACAACGAGTATGATTAAATGTTTTTTTTTAATGTTTCAATATCAATGGTTAAAATATATATTGATATTCTATTTTCTAGATGGTTTTACAACTAGGTGGTACAATTGCTAAACATTATTCTGATGCTACTCATTTAGTGATGAAAGAACCTAATAGAACAACAAAATTTTTGTGTTGCGTTTCTACTGTAAAATATATTGTAACTGCTGATTGGCTCAAGGATTCTTGTACTCAACATATGTTTTTAGGTATATAATAAAATATTTATAAATGCTATAGTATAAAATATACATGTTATATACAAATTTTATATGTTTTTGTTAAATACAGGTGAAGCAATTTACACTATTGAAGAAGTTTCTGTAGATCAAAAAGTTATTTGTAAAATACATAAAGTACTATCTAATCCAAATCGCCATGAATTGTTTAAAGGAAAAATATTTTTTGTGACTCCGGGAGTTACTCATCCATCAGTTTATGTTGTTCGACAAATAATTGAGTCAGCTGGTGGTACTGTAGAAAAACAAAGAAGGTCATTGAGAGCTATACAAGAATTTGAACCTAATACATACATTGTAATTACATGTAATAATGATCTTCATTTGGTTGCCGATCTTATTCGCTCATTTTATGGTTAGTAAATACAAAATATTCTACGATTTCCATATATCAGTAATTAAAATGAATTTAATTTTGAATTCTTATAGACTATGAGTGTATCAAAGAAGCTGTTTTTTTAAATTATTATTTCTAAATATTAACATAAAATTTAGGGATGGGTCGAACATTAATTTTTTCGAACTCGAACTACCATTTTTTCTCAAACTCGAACTCAAATATGAATTTTATTCGAACTATTTTCAAAGTTTTGAACTTTTTCGAACTTCAAAAAAATTAAAACATTTGAAAATTTATCAATAATAACAATATTAGTCATATTAATAAACAATAAAAATTCTATTTCAAAAAGTTACTGGTCCAACCTTTTTGACAAGTAATTGCCATGCGAAAAAATGTATACAGAAAAAAATTAAAAATATTATTTAACCACACTTATTAAAAAATCTGCTGATTAAACTGTTTGAAAATTCGAACTCGAACATACTAAACTCAAAATGTTCGAGTTCAAATTCGAACTCATTTTTTTCTCTAACTTCGAACTGTTCAAAGTTCGCGAACCCATCCTTAATAAAATTTTAAATCAGTTTTCATATCAATATGTTTTAATTAATGTTTAGCTTCTAATACATTAAACAAAATTTTGTTTTTAATAGCATTTTTTAGATGTGAAACATAAATAATATATTTAGTATTTTTTCCATTTCATATAATTGTAGCATATTCCTTCTTTTTTTTTCAAAATGTATAGAATTAATTAAATTTATGCAGTCGAAATAGTATTAAAAAAAACTCTTATACTGATATACCATTGTTTTAAGAATTATAAATAAATAACTAATAATCATGTTTTAAAATTTCAGGTATCTACTCTTCTGAATTTGTGTTATCTGCCGTTATGACCCAATACATCAATTATGACATGGCGTTTAAAAAGAACAAAAAAAATTAACTAAATAAATTTGTATGTAGATATCCAGATGTCATATTATATACTTAAAATTTATTTGTTCTTACAAACAATTTTCTCGTAAATACCATTTTAAATTAATTAATTATAGTTGTAAAATAAAATATTGATAACTAAATATTGGTTGACATAAAATAACAAATGAAAATAATATTGAAATTTACTTTTCTATTATTTTATAATAATATTGTTATTTCAAAATTATAAAATAATTCAAAGATATATTCCCCTTCCCTTACGTTTATTGTGTTTATGTTGAAATTTTTAAAAAATTAAATAAGATAAGATTTTTTTTACACATCATTTTTTGTAAAATTGTTTTCTCGTTTTATTGACTTTGAATTTTTTAAATATTGTGAAATTTTAAAGTAATGTGCATTACTCTTAACATTCAGATTTTTACTGGTAAGAAATCTGTATTTTGTGTAATTATTATATTTCCATTCAGACTGTTTATTTTTTAATATTTATAAAATATATATTATTTGATAATTTATTATTATTTATAATTTATTTTTATTTACCGATCAATGTATTCAATTTCCTGTTTCCTATTTCATAAGCATATAAACATCTTTATTCACTAATAAAGAATCATTGTAGAATTTTTATGAAATTTTACTATATACACATCATGATCAGCATTTTGTAAGTCAAATTTTAGAAGAACAACAAATATCTATTCGTATTTGAGGCATGCAGAATTATATTGCCCCAAACCACAAAAATCAAATTCATATTATTTTTAAAAGCTTGATAAATTATGATATCATAAAAATAAACGAAACATTGAACTTGATTACATACCTCCTCGTTCGATTTCAAATAAAATAATCATTAAAAATAAGTAATATGAAATCGAAAATTTGGAGCTGTAATGATAATCCATACACAAGTATTAAATAAATCGTATAACAGTGTTTTGTCCCATGCAACTTCGTGTTTATCCAATCTAATAGAAAAAAGATTCCGATCGAATCTGAGTGTAGTAAATTTGAACTGAATTATGTTTATTAAACTTAATCTTCAAACAATTTCTACAGTTGTTTTCACTGTTATAGGGGAGAAAAACGAAAACCGAGCAATTTCCCATATTTTTTGTTAAATCACTGTAATTCAGTCAATTTTGGGCATTTAAAGTTGGTTGAAACACTTAAAATTCATTAAAAATTATGGCGGAAAATAAAATGTGCTCAAAATAGGGGGTTTTCGTTTAATAAAAAAAAATTACATCGCGCATGCGCGAGTGTAATGAACAGTAAAAAATTCAGAAACCATAATAATGTGTATTACTCATTATAAGTATAACACCCAACTAAAAAAACAATTCAAATTGTATTACTCTATGGACACATACTGAGTGTATCCTATTAGCGTTTACACACTGTATAAGAAGAAAATAAACGGGGATTTTTTTTCCGAGGATTTATATTTTAATATAAATATTATATTTTAACGTACATAAAAGAAAATTGGCCAAACCGATTGTTTTGAAATTTGGTGACTAGATAGAGAATTTCATTCCGAACATTTTGGCGCAATAAAATTTTCTCACAGACAAATAATTGAACATTTTACAAGGGTTTGATTGAAAAAAAATCTGAGAAAGTACTGATAAATTCTTATAATATTTGTCATTACACCCAAATGGTTGGCAGGTAATATTTTTCGCCATCTTTTATATTTTTCGACGCTGAATACGATAGTGAAAAATTATTACTGATAGAAGTGTATTACTCATTAGATTGGTCGTAGTTACCATAGCAACGATTTAAATCTTCTGTTTATTGATAAAACTAAAATATTATGTTCTAAACACCTTCACGCCAAAACTGTATAAATTATTGATCATGTAGTATACACAATATACACATAAAACATATATATTTATAATATGCCTATTGGTAGTTGACGGATATACTTTTTAATTTATCCGTCGGAGGTGTAGGGACCGTGTATGAACTATACCTGTTGTAGGTACAATGGACGAGGATAAAACGAAAGAAAAAGACAATGAACATCGTACAATAAGGTATAACCATTGTCATTTCTTTTACTGCTGCAGATACCTATTTATTTATTTGAGTCGCCAATGAACATAGTACACGCATAAACTTACAGGCTTTTTTTGTTTCATTTTTACATACATAATATTATGTATAATTATATACATAATATTATATCCATGCCTTTTGTATAGACCGAAACTGAAATATTCACTGTCGTACTGTCCGTCCATGTCTCGGCCGTTGGATTTCAGCGTCAAAGGTCCAGTGCCGATTTACATACACAAAAAACAAAAAGTCTTAACCGGCTGCTCGTTCATCGAACTCAAATTACAAAAACAATCAAAGGCGAGTTTTTATTTATTTACATTTTGTACGATAATTTAAATTCAAAAAGAAGATTTAACCTAACAACATTTTTTCCTACAAGCTTCTACAAAAAGTTTTACCTAAAATTACACAATTTAAAATACATAAAAGAAAATTAGCTTGACTGATTTTTTTGAAACTCGGTGTCTAGATAGAGAATTTCATTGCGAATATTTTGATGTGATAAAATTTTGAGCGAACAAAGAATTAAACATTTTACAAGGATTTGATTAAAAAAAAAAAGTTAGACAAAATATATTATGAGATAATTCTATTTTATAAAAACCCAAAGGTTGATAATGATTTATCGCCATCTTATGTATATTTCGACACTGAATACGATTGTGAGAATTAAAATCCATGCGTATCAATAGTTTTCTAATTATTTTATTCTATTTAGAAAATTTAATATTTTCAGTTATTATACTAAATACCTACTATTTCAACGATGTTAGTGTGTTACATTGGGATAATAGTCCTTCCATGCGACGGTGTCGGGTTTGAATAAAAACCGGTAATCTGAATATATATATTTTTTTTTAATCGTGACTGACAAGATACGCCTCAAAAAACATTAGTAAAAATTATGTTACAGTGTATAAATGTTGATTTATGATAATTTTTATAGCAGTTTTATTTTATTGTGATTTGGAATTATTTATGGAATATTCATTAGGTGTATGGGAATATATGAAAATCAATTTTTGTTTTCCAAAAATATTGTACTAAGTAATAAAATTATTTATAGTTCAACAATTAAGTTCTTCAAAACTGATAATTATTATTGTGTATAAGTTGAAGATTCGTTCAGAATCGTTTTATTGAAGAAATGGTTTATTGTTTCTTTAAAATTCAATACACCCGACAAGAGTATCCCATCCAATGTGCAAAAAACACTCTGACGCGCCAAGTATACACATTTTTTTTTTAATTGTCTGTTTAAAATCTTGTAGGTGGGTGAAATAACGTTTAGAAACTATTATACGGCCAATGTCAGTGTATTGCTGTTAAGATCGAATGCACAAGGTCCAGCGGTGGGATCGAGAAACTGGGAGATTGGAATAAAGAACCGGACTTTGATGAAACAGCCACATTGTGAGACCGGTGCTCAAGACTATTTCTCATTATTTTCAACCGAGGTAGGTTATGTATTATAATCAAATACCAAAGCCTAAGTGCAACATAGAATACAGTGACATATTTAGGGGGTCTTGATTTACGTATGTAAACTTTTCATACCTCAGAATGAAAGGATCATTTATTCTATGACTATACAGCAAACTTTTATTATTATAAAAAAACTATTTTGTTCTGTAATATTGAAATGTATCTTAAATTCCTCCATCGTAAAAAATTTTTGCACCTAATATTTTAACTAACATGTTCTACTTTCTCTCACTAACGTTTGAGTGTCTCATTGTTGAATGTATTAAATTTCTTATTCATTTCGTATTTGTAAATATACTTCCCTAATTATGTGTCAGACCAAATGTTTATCTTTGGCCAATATTAGACTGAAATTTTTAAAAATCTAATAATTAAAAACTTCTCTTTATAGTTGTCAATAATTAATGTGTAACAGGTTATTATTTAATATTAAACACTAAAGTATATCATACCAGAGATCACTGACTAGAGGTGCACTGAGAAGCCTTATAGAAGAAGCAGCTAAATTGATTATTCCATACTAAATTTTTAGCATGGAATTCAGTCACTAAAATTATGTTTAGAAAGTGAAATGAGTTTAAGGATTTAAAAGACAAATATACATTATACATATAATATGTAGTATCATTGATTATAAAAAGTATTTGTAAATTATTAATCAATGATAATGATATAGTTTAAAATTTAAACTATATAGTGGCATTCCTGTATTTAATACTAATATTAGGTACATCATTATTAATAATTAGTATATTATCGCAGGCTTGGAATAATGTTTCGAAATTGAAAATAATACTCAGACAACCCTCACCCATGTGTAAGACATTCCATCTAGAAGAAATCAAACTATATGCAGATGTGCCACGATTTGGTAGGCCTTTTTTTGAGGTAAATGAAATTATCAACATAATTTTATTAGTTAGGGGACTTGAAAAAAAAATTCCTTATTTGTATTTCTATATTATATGTACAACTATATTAGTAGTAGGTTCCGCCCCTACTACCTATCGTTTTTGGATAAACCACTAGTTTACTAAATTAATTCAAATTTTGATTTATAAATAAAAATAATTAAAATTTAAAACTAATTTAATATGACATCTGGTCGAAGTAACAGTACAACATTACAAATTACAAAATAGTATGATTTATTATACAACAATAATATTTAATTTATTTTTATTTCTTTTAGCAAAAATTATCATCCTACCTGATTTATAACACCACTGAGGCTATTGCTTGGAAACCAAATTCAAGAATTAATGAAATGTCATCAGTACATAAATTAGATATGAATAATAAGGTAAAGACTCCAATAATTTGACTTGAAATATTTAAAATCACAGTAGGAACAAATCTGTTATCACAAATTTTTCTTTAATTTGTTTCTTTCAGGCACAATGTGGCTATATTGTTGAACAAGTGCCAAACAATTATGATAATTCAAAACTAGTGTAAGTTGAGAACCTCTGAAAAAAGATTTATTACAAAAAACTACAAATTAATTTTCAAAGAAAAACAACAACAATAAAAACTTACTTTTTATTTATTGCAAAATAAAGTATTATCAGATAGTAAAATAATGATGATTGTACAATTATTTTGTAAAATAATATATGTGAATATATTACATAATTTGAAATTCTATGAAAAATAACTAAATGATATGAGAGGTTTTAAATAAATATCATTTGTACATTTATCTTTAAATAACAATTCTGTACACATGACACATCATTTTTTTTTTTTTTTTTTTAACACAAGAAAACATTAAATAAATAATAATAGAATTAATTTAAAGAGTTTTTGCTTACTTTTATTTTTATAGAAATTAACACAAAGAATAAAACTCACAAGAATTATTAAAATACAGCTCTTCAAATATATTTTTGAGACGGAAAATCCCTCAGACTTGCAATTAAATTCGTCAGTAATTTAATAAAAATTGCTTACATGATCATGAGCTTTAAGATGTATCACAGGTTTATCACTTGACAGAAAATATCCTTTGGTATTTAATTTAAATTACATTTTAATCTAACATTACAACAGTTGATTAGAAGAAAATTGCATTTCAAATCCAATAAATACATACATACTACATAGTAGGTTTTGTAAAATGTTGTTTTGACTTTATACTATAAGTAAACCATTAATTACATATTTATAAGTGGAGGACCACATTAAAAAAAATACTATTAAATTGATTTATATGATGTAAATTCAAACTGGGTCTATACAGACAATAATTATACTTATGGATAAATATAACACACTGTTATGATAAAATATATGTATTATAGGTTTTTTTAGCTTCCAACAAATGAACCCATTTTTATTATTTCTATTAAACTATGGTCAATTTTTTTTTTTAGAATCTAAATTATCTGATATTCAGTTAATACTGATAAAATAATACTCTTGTAACTGTAAGTACGTCGAGAAATTAAAGTATTAATGAGTTGAAAAGTAGTTAAAAAAATCTTATATACACATACAAAATTAATATTATACGAGGACTAAAAAGAAAATTGAACATTATATGACTTTATGATGTTGTATACGTCTGTCTTCCAGCCAATTCCAATAAGTATCTATCCGGGTGATCTAACCATTCCTTGGATGTCATCTTTAATGTTCGGTTCTTTTCGGCCTCTTTGATTTGCCAGTTCTTTATATCCAATTGTACTTCTCTAAAATATGGGAATTTAATTTATTTTATAATAAAAAATAGACATTATACTTAACAAACGTACAACTAATCAGTGACTTCATTAGCCAGACTGAAAAAAGAAAATGTTCATCATATATTTTATTGGGTATGACAAACAAAAAACGTTACTTTTGCTAACCCTCTGTTCGTCATGCAACAGAATTGAGGACCACACCAAAAAAATTAAATGAGAAAAAAAATGACAGAAAAATGTTCAAATTTTTTTGCGCAAAAATCAATTTATGTTTAAATTTTCATAAAGTTTTGATCAAAAAATTATGGTTTCCGAGTGTTTTGTGTCAAATGTTGGGTAGTTTTTCTCCTCTAAAAAATTGAAGAATTGAGAAATTCAAAAAATTACCTTTATTAAGTACCAACTAGAGGCAAATAAGGTTTCAAAAAGTTGCTGATTGAGACTTCTGAACAAGTAGATCCATACAAAAAAGTGTTCACAGAAAAAAAAAAAGTAATAAACATCATTGTAAAAATACTAGTTTCTTCAGTTTGTTCAGAATTCTAAAATTAAGAACTGGAGTTCAACTGGAATCGTAAATAATAAAAGGTATCATTCCTTGGTCATAAGTGATTTAAGTAGTTCCAGCATTGATGATTAGTTTAATGATTTTGATTACACATTTTTGAATTTGAAACAGGTCATTTTAATACATTAGATTTAAATATTAAATACAAAGTATTTAATAATATTTTTTTTGGAACTGAGTAAAGAATACTCATGGTGGGAAATATATCCAGCTTTCTTGTCCATACTTTACTTAATTTTGCTTTTTTCGCTTATTAATTGTTTTTTTTACAGATAAACCCCCTTCCCTTCAAAATTTTTTCTTACTATGTCGCTGGGACAAAACTCCTCTCTTAAATATGCAGTGTTGATATTTAAGAGTTTGGAATTGTTTTTATTTATTTTGTTCATTGATTTTTTTTACATGTATAAACGTACCATCCACAGCTAACAGAGGGCCAATATTTGTAACAGATAAAATAGTATACATGTTCAGATAATTTTATAGAAAATATATACAATTTTAAAAGATGAAATAGCTAATTATATTTTGTCTGTATGAAGCTAAAGCGAACCATATAAAATAGAAACTAGGTCTGTTAGATTACTAAACACCCAATGCTCTAATCGATAGTCTTATTTAATAATTAATAAAATCTATATAATATTATACACACCTATTTTTTGGTGAACCACAACCCCATACTTCAATGCTTTCCAATTTGTATGGTATGCCACAGTGAGTAACATGTTGAAATGAGTCGTCCACTTGAATACATGGTTTTCTTGGATCACTACCAGCTCTGATGCCTTTTTGATATCCACGAATGGATGTATTGAGGTACATAGATTTTGGACCACCTTAAATAAAAGTTATGTTAAAAAAGAAACATTTTTAAAAAATAAATTGAGTTCATAAAACACAATACTTACGATTGATTACTTTATAGTAGGGTAATAATTGTAAAATGATAGTATCGTCTCCACCCCAATACTGATGCGATTCTCGCCATTCAGAGGTAGCACCCATGCAAAATAACACACCCTCATCACCTCTTAAAAATGTAAGTGTTGGCCCTCGGTAACTCAGCACATGGTGTAAGAACCTAAGTACAAAAAAAACTTATTTCTCAATTATCTCCAGAGAGCTACACATGAACATAGTTTACTGTCAAGTATAGCACACTATAAACATATATTTAAAGTACTAATAAAATGTATATAATAGTTACTTGGGAATAATTACCTATTACTTCCGATACCATGTTGATTGCTGTTGTACAATAGGGTCCAATGTGATGGACAAGAAAAGTCCAACTGTAATAGAAATATAAAACATAAAAGCTCGGATGCTTTCAGCTTGTTTTCTATTACCAATTTATTAACATCTACCCAAAACTAACTTCTTGATTCAATTTGTTATTTCCTAATTATCTTGTAATTAATGATCAGTGTAATTTTACTAACGTTTAACTGGTTTTTCTACACACATGCTAGTGTTAATAAATTAGAAGTGAAGTATGAAATATAAAAATTAACAAATGTACTAAAGATTTTTAATGTTACTCAGGATAACTGTATATTAGATTATTACTAAGGATTAACGTATTAATATATATATAATATAATCATTATATATTGAAGAAAAAATAGTTTATTTTATTTATCAATATTCATATTAATTTTTTGATCATAATAATTATACATGTTATGACTACAACAAGTACACATTATTCAATGAACACCAGGGGTATAATTTAAACTTTTTAAAATGTTTCTTTAAAAGTATTAAATTTATAATTATGACTCAAATGATTTAATCACACAGTTGCAAACATTTTTAATTTTCATTAAAACTTTTATCATTATATTGGCAATTTATTGTTAGACATCTTTTACAAATTTACTCATATATAAGATCTACTTACATTTATAATTTTGTTAAAATTAATACATTTTAGATTCTGAGCAGAGCAAGTACAATAATGTATACATATATTTTTTTCTTCTCCTATGAACACTTTTTTATATAGAAATACTTGTCCAAAAGTTTTATACAGTAACATTATAGATCGAAAATCACACACAGATGGTACGTAAAAAAAGTAATTTTTCTTAAATTCTCAATACTTCTTTTAAGTGTATAGTAAAATTACTGAAAAATTGATGAAAAACGGCAAAATAAGCCATCACCTAAATTTTTATAAAATAGAATTTTGTTTTCTTACATAGCTATAAGAATAATGAAGCCAAAACGTTAAAACTTTCACCAAATACTAAAAATAGTAGTGCGCATACTTTATAAATATTTCAAAAGCATTTACCAATTTTAAACTAAGTATAGAACTACAAAAATATTGGAAATTTTTTTTTGTTTTTGTAAGTCTTGTTGTTTCATATAATTTTAAATTCTTGATATTAAGACTTGAAAATGTAACATGACTCACTCAAATATAAGTCAAATTAACCTGAAAAAATCAGGATATACTTCACACCATGGGTATTCTTCACACCTTGACGGGTGGGATAATCTTGGTAAGTGTGTTGTATTTAAAAAAAATAATAAATTACTTCTTCAACAAAACAATTTTGAGCATAACTTTAGTTATTATACAATAATAATTGTAAGTATTATATTTATTATGTTTAACAATTGTTATTTAATAACAGAATAATCCATGTCCAATTAATTATTTGTATAAATAATCAAATTTGTATAAAAAGTTACGTAATAATTAGTATAATTAGTACTAATATCACCGAGTAGTTGAAATTTGACTGTAATCACATTATTCAATTTATGTGTTTGTTCACTGATCTTACATAAGCTGATATACACGTATTGAATTTAAATGTTGAACTAAAAATTATTTTTTATATATTTCCTTCACCTAATAAATATTTCATACATTTCATATTACAATGATATAAACATTATAAAACAATCACAAAGTGACACTAATTATCGAAAATCAATATGAATTAATATTTGCTTTAATATAATTAGTACTAATGTTTTTTGTGTCACCTCTAGTTAAGTTAAAAACCATTGAAAAAAGTGTAAAAAATGTAATCGCGGGCAGAGTTTGTATCTGCAATCCCTAGCAGGGTTTATACTTGTCACTATTGTTGTTATTCCTCTCCCGATCCCTCTACCTCTACCCCTACCCCTACCCACAAACCAAGAACCCTACCTATACACCCCTCATGAATTAAGACCTTGACCCTCTGCCTCCATCCTACACTCTCATATTTTGTGACCATGGCAACCATTGTAACTTTGTAACTATGATAACCATAGTAACCATAGCAACCGTGTGGTAACCATGGCAATGAAATAATTATTGTTGCATAATTATTTTATAATCACTAAACCTCTGCTTAGAATCCTTTTATTGAAGAAATAATTTATCATTTCTTTAAAATTTAATACACTCACCAAGAATATTCTACCCGAAAAGTAAAGTATATCCATGACGTAAAGTCTATCAGGCCTTTTTTACACTGAGTATTGATCAATAGATAAAAAAAAAAATTACCATAATAATATAACTTTTTAAACATATACTATATTTATTAGAGTGTGATAAAGTATAAAGCATACCATACTTAAATTATTAAAAACATAGGGTTTCAGTCAATCACTTTTCTACAATACACATCAATCACACATAAAACACATAATTGATATGCAATTTATGATGAAATTGCTGTAAAATAATAACAACCTAACTTCCAAATTGCAATCTAAGTGCTATTGTAATACATATTTAGAATAATTTTCAATTAATCCACTTCTCTAATACTATTACAAGTTGCCTTGAAAAAGATAAATATGCTGATTCATGTATATACTTCACACACTAGATGAACACAATAGGATACATACATAAATGACCTACATTGAAGTAAAATACATCTTCACTATTTTGCTCCTTTCCTTTATTTTAAAATGACAATCACTCCCCCCCATTTATAAATACTAAACATTATTTTACGTAATATTAGATCAACAATATAATTGGTGGGTTCATAAACTAACATGATAGTTTGCCACTCCCTATCTACTCTATTACATTTTCACTTTTTTATAGTTTTAATGTGTTCAAGTAGATGAAACAGTGCATAAATAATATGCAAATACTAAATATTATATATTCTTTTAATCTATGATATGTCCTAATATGTTAAAATTTTAATTTCTAGACTAAAATCATTTAGATAATAATATATTATATAAAATTTAGCTGAAACTGTATTATATGTAATCATAATAAATCTAAAAATATAATATGTTTATGAAATAAATTTTATATTAAATCAAAATAAATATTTAGTATAAATAATAATCTTGAAAAGAAAAACTTTCAAAGTGGAAGTAAATATTATTATCGGTTATGATTTTTTTTTAAATAGGTATTATTCATTGATATGAAACACACCCACCAAATCCCACCCTAGGAGTGAAGTATACCCACATTTTTTTCTTTTGTGTACAAATTTTCAAAAAAAATACTTATCCAAACCATTTTTCAGCCCGAACTTTTTGAATTTTCTTTAGTGTAGATGGTACTTTAAGGTCATTTTTTGAAAATTTTCAATTTTTTTCGAAAATTTGGAAAATTACCCAAAATTTGGAAAATTACCCAAAATTTGATAAACAACACCTTTACATTTTTTTTTTTTTTAAATCCAAACTTTATGAAAATTTAAAAATAGATAGACAATATGAAAAAATATTTTAGTAAAACAAAATTTTTAAAATATATGAAATATTTATATTTTTTGTCTTATACTTTTTTTTTCATTAAAAAACTTTTTCCTGTTCTTAGTCTTAAACAATCCAACATAACAATACTTAAATGTCACTTAATAAATGTTATATTTGTAGTATGACAAATAATAATTTTGATTATATCACTAAAATAAATTTTTTTATTTAACCCAGGACCAAAATAATTTATCAAATAAAATAAAAAGTATTAATAGAAAATCAAATAATATGTATAGATTTACATTTACTTATCAAGGTCACTTGACATTGACCTTAATGATAGTGTATCATGGTCACATTTTACAACTATTGAGTTTCTTTATTGATATTATATACTTTTTAATAAAAGGTTAAAATGTGTATTCAGGGCCACATATTTAATGAATGAAGAGAATCATCAAAGTTTTGAAGAAAAATTAATTCTGTCATTTTATTTATACTACTTAAAATTCATTCATTTCTATTACTGTATGTAATATTATGAAATGAATATTACTTAACAATTCACGAGACAAACTTCAAATAACTTATAGTACAATGTAGAGTGGGGAGTTTCAAATATTGACTCTTTTTATGATTGATATATCTATTTAAAATAATTTTAATTATGAAAAAATTATATCAAGTAAATTAAATTTAATGTAGTATAAGGTTTTGTGATTAAAATCAATATTTTTACTTGGATAGGTACAATATATAAAATCAAATTGAGACATATCATCAGATAACAGTGATGAGTGAAATAAAATGTTTTCCTTATAAGCTGTTAAATGTAAAAAGGTGCCTCAGGTACAATTTATTTTAATTTTTTTAAAAAAAATTTAACATCAGATTACTTTCAGGTTTTAGTTCATAAAAATCTTACTTATGATTTCAAAGTTTATTATTTGTGTAGAAAAGAAAAGCAAAACCATGAATAACCGCACAATTATTATTTTTTTAATTCTAATGGTCCCAAGAATGTATGCATGAATACATGTTCTGAACCTAAATTAGAAGTAATTAAGTAGGTAATTATTATTTGTGAGCTACTAATTAAGTATTAGACTAACATATGGTCCATTTAATAGTCAAATTAATAATAATGATAAATGCCAAACAGGCAAAATTATTGAAATGTTTAATTTCTTCACACATTTTATTACCAAACGAATAAAAAAAATTTAAAACCGGTTATAAAACAGGGTTACCAACACTTTTAATACTTGATATAAACAATTTACATACTTTTTTGTTATTCAGTGAGTAAATCATACATGGTGAAATTGTAGTACAACTTTCACAGGAGTATATTTATACTTGTTTTATGAATATGTAAACATCAAAATGAGAGCATTTAGATTGCTTTCTTATAATTGATTAATGAATTACTTATGTATAAGAAATATATTTATTTTTTAAATTAATTAATAAGTACTTTAAAATTAATCATTCTTTCTCAACCAAACAATAACAATTAGTATTTGTTTTTCAACTGTACACAAAATAAATACCAAATTGAATCTAGAAAACTTGATTTGAAAATTATAATTTCTGTTTTCAATGAAGTTAAAATAATATTAAAATAATTTGTTTATAGAATCTACTTACAATGTAAAAGTGAATTAATTTTCAACTTTTTTAAAATTTAATTTTTAGAAGAGAAGCTTGTAGTTTTACAAAGTTTGTTTTCTTTCTAGAAACATTTTTTTTTAATGAAAACATGATTAGATCAGTATTTCTTTCTGGTAGAGAATTCAGATGAAATGGTTGCAAAGTTTTATGTTATATAAGCTTTTATAGTTTTATATGTATTAATGAACGCCATAGTATTAATAACATTTTTAAAAGGATAAAAATATTATTAATTTGATTATTTAAAAAATTAATAAACTAGCATGTGTGAATACTAGAATAACATGTATATCTTCCCATTAACTAATAGTATATTTTCATAATATTTAAAAATTTGATTAATCTAAAAACTAATAACTTTATACTAATTAACTATCAGCTATAAGCCCAAATATGTTGAATCGTTAATTAGGTACAAAAGTGAATAATAATATATTTACCTATTTCAGATAAAATAATTTTTATAATAGATATCTATCAAGTAAAATGGAAACTCCCAGATAATGCCCAAATATTGAATAAAAAAAAAATTCTCCAACATCCAGTAAGAGTTACAATATAAATTAAAAACTTACAAATTTTGATAAGAAGTTTTGAGTGTTGAAACAATTTGGTGTTGGTTTGGAATGCAAAATAGGTTGAGTGTATAATGCTGGTAATGTTGTTGATAATATCCACACTTGGGACAATGGCAATAATGGATTCTTTTCAGCTTTGAACTCGTTTTCCTTTTCCAGAACTGGTGTTGTCAATTCGAGATCCTGTAATGAAGTATAACAATTATTATGAAATTAAATAACAAACAACTTAGTTAATTTTACTCACATTAGGTTCGTTATCCTAATGAGGTAATAAAAATAGAATCATATTCAAAATTATTAAAGAATATTTTCTACATTTAAATATGTCAAAATTATTAAAAAAAAAATTAAATAATAATAATAATAAATAAATAAACAAATACATACATTTGGTTTGGAATATGGACACTTTTCAATAACAGATCTGTAACCAGTTGACAAGATGTGAACAATATACCGATGAAGTAAGACAATTAATCGTGGACAATGTTGAAGTATCCAATTGGTTAAGTAACCCACTTTTAGTGATAATTTTTTATGAAACTAAATTTTTTTTGAAATTAGTATGCATACATTTAAGAAAGTAACTATTAACTCACTGCAGAGTCAACAACAGCTTTAACAGTCTTAAATATATAACGACACGATTGGGGTCCTTCTGGATAATGATCCATTGCAAGCTTATAGACAGCAAGAAGTAGATCTCGAAATTGGTCTTGATCAATTTCTTCTTTACCATCCGCATACATCTAACAATCAGTAATAGTAAAAGAAAAAGGAATATTATTTGCACATTGAGAAGAACATATTATTGTAAGTGAAAAATACATTTGAAAGAAATTATTATTATTTTTTTTAAAAACGATTTGATTAGTTCTCTAAGACAGAAAAGTTTCTACTATAATATCTTACTTAACAAAACAGAAAATAATAAATGTATGATTTTTAATTATATATTACTTATAATTGCAAAAATATATATTTTGTGAATGTATATTATATAATATAATATCATTCATCACTAAAATAATTTATTACATGCAAATATTTAAGAATTTTTGAATTTGAAAGTTATTTAGAAGAAACATTACTATTTAAAACAATCCTAAAAATTATAAAAAAATACATGAATACCTTATAACTAAAATAATAATAGTTTCTACTTCTTCCTTCTGTTACTTAAGTAATATGTATTATGACAAACGAACAAAATATCAAACCAGTTAAAAAGCAGTTTACAATCAGTGAATATTATTGTAAAATAGTTAATAACAAGATAGTTTCATACATTTGTTTTTATAATGAATAATATTGTATTCTAACATTCACATCAATAGTAGTGTACCTATTTAAATAGCATTTTTGGTAATGTATAATCAATAAACATTCATTCATAGCAATTGTGTTTTAACAAATTATTTAATATATATACATATACATACATACATATATATATATATATATATATATATATTGCTTTATTGTTTTTGTTGCTCAACATGTTTTAATTTTAATTATTCATCAATACTTTATACATAATAATAATGTTACATTAAATATGTACGATAATTCTAATTATTATAAATGTCTAAATGTTAATATTATCAAAAAATGTGTTAAAGCTATGAAAGAATTGTCAAAATCGCTTTTAGCGTAATAATTTTATTATACATATAGTATAAAATATATTATACATACATAAACACATAATTACGTATCAACTATATTCAAATTTAAAATTTGATTGGTATGACTATGATATGACAGCTGTCAAAATGCAATTGTTTACCTAACAAATCACACACATTTAAAGCCTAGGACAGATATATAAATTATATCACCAGATTAGTCATTACTCATTACAATTTATTAGCAACCATTATTTTTTGATTAAATTAATGAAAAAAATAATGTCTATTTTAAGGTCAATGTATTAGCAAAATTATATTCGATTACAAAATAATAAAATTAAATAATATAATTTAACAAGGGTGGCCAACATGAACATGTTCACAAGCCACATGGATAAATATAATGATATGAAGAGCCAAAACGTCTATATTTATATTTTATAATTTTATATTATTTGACCTAATCTGTACTTTTATAATATAAAAATTTGGTTTTTGTAAATAGGATGCAACCTTACTATATAAGCACACATATCATTGAGTATTCATTGTACAGAGAAGTGAACACAAAAGTTTGTTAATACTTATTATCATAAATCATTACAATTTTATTGTTTACAAACAATTGATGTGCATCTATTGAATTCATTTTCACCTAATTTCACCAGATGATTAAATCATAACGACAGATCATAATTATATCTATATAAATATATACATTGATATACTGATGTAAGTAATTCGTCAGATTCATGTGGCTCTAAATGAGAAAACGTGAAAATATAAGATAAAACTAAAATATGCACTGTACAATTACAAATATGCATTATAATATGCAAAATGAAAAAAATATGTAATACAAAATTGGTATTATTTTCATGACAATGATCAAAATCAGATACATTTCTTATCAGATTTTAAATACCTTGTTCTAATAAATACATGCATTTACATATAAATCTGTCATAGCATTTTAACAATAAATAGTAACATAAATGTTAGTTAAGTTGAATAAACAAATATATTTCATGTGTATATTAAATATCTTAAATCCTTTAAACTTTTTAATTATTTCCCAAAAATTAACTTAAAACTATAGTTAGTAAAATTCAAAAAATATTTATTAAATGATACATTTACAATACATTAACGCATTTAAATTGATCAGAAAAATTCATATTTATATATCATACATTTGTAACGTGATTGTAACACAATATAAACCTAATAAATATGATAATTGAGCAATATCAGTTTTTAAAAGAGTTCAGTGAGAAAAAGAAATTCTATGGCATTGATTGTAATGAATCATTCATTATCATTGATGAATTTAACACTTTATGTAAAGGTTAAAACAGATAGGATTAAAATTGACAAGAACTATTATCTATTTAACAACTTTTGTAAGTAATAAATTACTCTTTATTATAACATATTAATGTGAAGAATGCAAGTCTGATAAATATGGAAATTCAAGGAAGGGTGACAAACTCTAAATACTTGGGAGGATAACAAAAAATTAAATAATTTAGGTTATTCTTATATATGTAACATACTGTTGTCAGCATATCTTCGATCGTGTATGAATTTAATTAAAATAAAAAACAATTAATATTTTAAATTCTGAGCAGTGAATGAAGAAACTTATGATTTTACAATGAAGTTTGTTTTTATTTTTATTTTTTCTCCTTCTGTGAACACTTTTTCATATAGAAATACTTATCCAAAAGTTTCGATCAGTAACTTTTTACATTGGAAAACACGCAAATGGTACTTAAACAAAGTTATTTTCTATTATTCTCAATACTTTTTCTAAGTGCACGAGAAAACTATAAAAAAAAGTAGAAACTTTTTTAACATAATTACAAAAATAATGAAGCTAAAAATGTGAAACTTTTACCAACTACTAAAAATGGTCAAAAGAACACTTAATAAAAAATTTCAAAAATATCTTATTATACAGATTTGATTATTTACATGAATATTGTATATTGTATATTAATTGAAGCTCCATTCAAAATTGTTTTTTGAAGAAATAATTAATTGTTTCTTTAAAATTAAATACAACCGTCTAGAGTATCCCACCAGAGGTGCGAAGAATACCCATGGTGTGAAGTATGCTCATATTTTATACATTAATAAATTATTTATTATACTTCAATACCTAATAGGTAGGTACTTTGTGTAAACATATTTAATCACTACAATATATAAAATTGTTAACTTGCTCACCGTGACGTACATCAATACTTGGCGGTCATCAGCCAAAACACTCAGCAAACGTTCTGTTTGGGTTTTAAAGTTTGAGTAACTAATAACATGAGAAGAAGCAGGACCACCAGATGAAGTTACCAAAAATGCAAAAAGCTTACGAGCCATCTCAGGATATTGGGGAAACAGGTATCGCTTAAAAATATTTAACAATACAAAATTAAATTAAATTAAAATCACTTAAAAGAAAGTTTTAATTATTGAATTAATATTTAAATACCTTAAATACACCACAACCTATGCCATTAATTGAATCTTCTTCTAAACTCTTTTGAACA
Source organism: Stegophylla sp. TES_Ste_2020 (assembly GCA_025469315.1). Classification (NCBI taxonomy): domain Eukaryota; kingdom Metazoa; phylum Arthropoda; class Insecta; order Hemiptera; family Aphididae; genus Stegophylla; species Stegophylla sp. TES_Ste_2020. The sequence continues at coordinate 51,414 of JAIPRM010000182.1, read as the reverse complement.
AGTAGCTGAAACATTAAAAAATAGAAATGAAAAAAATTGTTATATAATGATATGAGCAAGCATATCTCCTAAAAAATAGATATTTATGAAAATGAATAGTTTACAATTTAATTTAGATTTAAGAATATATATATTGAATATAAATAGGGGTACAAGTGGTAGGGGAGTTAATGATTATGAACATATTATTAATAAGAAATTAAAGTTTGGGATAAAAGCATAAAAACTTACAATAAGAAAACTGTGATTTCTCAATTACTTTTTTTTTATTTTTAGATTCAGAGTTGACCAAATCATTGTTCTTACAATGATGTTTACTTTTATTTTTTATCATTATATTTTCTGTAAACACTTTTGTACTGAAATAATTATCCAAAAGTTTTGATCAATGACTTATAAAATCAGAATTTGTCTCTAGACTGTACTTAAAAGGAATAATTTTTTTGAAATGGAACATAAAATTGGCCAAGTGAAAAATATATTTATTCTTTTTTTGTAATAATAAGAAAACAAACTTCATAACTTAATTAAAATTGTCTTAAATAAACTGAAGCTCCCCTTAGAATAGTTTTATTAAAGAAATGATTTTTTTTTTTAAATTCAATACACCTACTAAGAGTATCCCACCCAAGGAACTAAGAATACCCATGGCGCGAAGTATGTTGGGCTTTTAGCTTCTAAGCATATTTATTTAAATGACTTTAAAAAAAATTGTTTTAAATTTGAATAGGTTAGGAAAATGCTCAAAATTTTCTTATGCCAAAATGTTTCTTATACTATTGTTTATTTCTGTTAAAATTTTCATAAATTTTGGATCTAAAAACGATGGTTCTGAGAGTTTTTTGACAAATTTTGGGTATTGTTTCCCCTTCTCTAAATAAAAAAAAAAATTGAAGAATTGAGAAATTCAGAAAATGACCTCTTTAAAGTACCCACTAGAGGCAAATCTGATTTAAAGAAGTTATTGGTCGAAACTTTTGGACAAGTATATCTATATGAAAAAAGTGTTAGGTAACAGAAGAAAAAAATAAAGATAAAAAATAAAAATCATTGAAAAAACACTAACTTCTTAATTTTGTTTAGAATCTAAAAAAAAATAAGAGTTAAACATTCCATTTAAACGTTTTTCTCAATAACTTTAGATTTATTTTCATTTGACACCAGCAGGACATTTCCTGACACATTGGTATGAATATAGATATAGGTATACCTACCTACTTAGGTACTTATACACTTTAATTCAACTTATTTTTGTTTCTATTATCATTTCTTTTCAACTTTTTGTAAATAGGTTTAATGTTTTTAACAGATTTTTTTAAATTAGATAGGTACCTAGGTAGATCCAAAATTATTTTTTGGAAAAAAAACAAAGACTGATTAAGTTTTTACTCTAGGCACCCCTATTTGCCTAGTTATAATTTATTGTTCGTGTTATTACACCATAAGCATTGATGCCCTTATAAAACTAAAAATAGGTACCTACAATTTAACAATTTATTTTGTTGACCACACTTGAGATAGACAATCTTTTACATTAGGTATGTTAAAAAAAAATAATAAGTTATAATCTACCTTATCTATATTTCATCAAAACATGTAACAATTTACAATGATACCTCTAAAATATGAATACATATTACACCCTGTATTTAATGTTATTTTAATTGAAATTAAGTAAATACCTACCTAAGATCACCTCATACTATGTTAGTACCTACAATTTACAAGATTTCGTTATTAACTTAAATTATCAGATTAGTTCAATGTTTAGTGGATGTCTAGCTAGGTTTATATCTAAAAAAGACAATGAAATTATTAAATAGGTACCTACCAACCAATCTACCTGTATTTAATAAATTGAGTTAATTTCTTAAAGATGGGTAGTGTTTATCTTATTAGGTAGTAATGAATAATCGTAAATAATGATATAATAGTATAAATATCACAATACCTTTCCTAGTTTCTCCATCGGCAACATGCTAAGCGTTGGATCCTTGTTGAGTGAATTAATCCCAGTAGAATGCAAATGTTCTTTGTGATTTAAATTAAAACTGTTATGATTGCCCATTTTTGAGAGATAATTGATTTAAAATTAACAGAAGAAACACTTTGTTATATAGATTAAATTTAAAGGAGAATTATAGACGTATTAGAAATCGAGTAGGTAAGAGAAAAAGTAAAATTTGCGGCCGCCTGAGTTGCAAACGAGCACCGGAGACCTAATATCAAGAGTGTTTATGGCTCAACATTTTTTGTGTTTAGCTTTTTTTATTTCCGTGTACGTAAGAAAATTTAAGCTTTCGGAAAAACGGACGACGGCCCAGTTCCGTGTACGCGAACGAACACTAACAAATCAGAACCGATTAATTGTCGTCGTCGTCACCAAACGTAATGATCGCCATCGGAAGAGGTAACACGCGCACAAAGACGGGCAAACGATGAACTACCGTCACGAGAAGAAACGAAAAACTAAGATTATTATAAAAATAACAATTATTTTTATGGTCGTGGCGAACGAGCGGACGACTCGATGAGCAGACAACAACAGAAGCGCTGCAGTTGGCCTCTGCTGAATGGTGTTAACTGTTATACATATAGAACACTGAAATGGAACACGGACTGCGGAGAACAGAGAGAGTAAGCGACGATGGCTAACGATAGTCACCGCCTTACCAGTTTGCATACAATCGTTTTGAAAAATAATATCATCCTACCTTTTTTTCTCATTCTCTCTCATCCTTGTTTTCTCCCACTATGAGTACTGTAATGTTTACTTCACTCTTTATTACCATTATTATTATTATTAAACATTACAATGTTATCATAGTGGCACAGTAATCACGTGCAGGTTAGACAACTTACTATCCTGGACAATAACGGTAGACGAATAATTATACAAATCGATATTAAACAAAATCAATTTTAATAATTTATTTAACATTAGTATCAACTGTTGATAGAATTTGTATTTTCCCAATTTTTCTGCGTCAAAATGAAAATCTTATAACGTGATAATGAAATTAAAAATACATTTTAAATTATAATATGAAAAATGTAAAGTGAAATATTGTTGAATTCTTATGGGCGTATAGATGGCGTTATCGCATATAAAATTCAAAAATTACATTATTCAATCTAGGACCATGGTTACAGATTCAGAATAATATAAAACGTAAACAATAAAATACATAACAAACACAATATTATAAAAATACAAATAGGCAGAGGTGTATTTCAAGTTTTGTGGCCCAGGCTGCTCAAGGCTATTAATTTTTGCCGTCCTCATGTCTGCAATATGCTATGTAAAGGATTTTGAAATCAGCAAACCGGGTTAAATATTAAATAATTGAAAAGCCTTTAATTTTAATTTTTTTTTTTTTTTTATAGATTCTGAGCGAAGCGAAGAATGTATTGGTTTCACTAATCTGTGTGTTTTTTTCTTTTTTTTTCGTTTGTATGGAAACACTTATTCAAGTAGAGGTACTGGTTCAAAAGTTTGGATCAGTAACTCGGAAATGTTATCTAGGTGCTTTTGGGAGGTCATTTTTCAAAATTCTCAATACTTTTTCTAAGCGCATGTCTAGACTACTCAAAAATTGAAAAAAAAAACTGTAAAAACATCAAAAGTCGAATTTTCATAAATTCGATTTTATTTTTATAACATAACTTCAAAAATAATAAAGCTAGAAAGTAGAAACTTTCATTGACTACTAAAAATAATTACGCGCACACTTCATAAAACTTTCAAAAACATTTGACTAATTTTGAGGTAAGAACTTTGAAAATATTGGAACTTTCTCGTTTTTTGTAAGTTTTTAATTCATAAATTTTAATCTGTGGCCTTAATAAAATTAAGACCTGAAAATTTAATACAAACATGTTCATGTGTATTATCAACGGTACTGAAAAAATTCTTAAAGCAAGTTATTGTTTTATAACTGTTTAAAGTTGGTATTTTAACAGAAATCATTAGTTTCACTTAAAATTAAACACTTAGAAGCATTACAAAAAAAAATTGGATCAACCGATCTTTATGAAACTTGGTGCATAAGTGGAGAATTACATTGCAAAAATTTTGGTGTATCATAAGACAATTTTTTACAGAAGAATATTTAAACATTTTACTAGGTTTTGATTAAACAAAAAATACGAAAAAATTATTATAAATATTTAATGCTATAAATAACTTACGATAAATAAAAATAGACATGAATTACATAGTTATTACTGAATACTTGAAAAAATAGCGAATTTAAGTTATACGAAAATGAAGTCGAATCCACAAATAACTCAAAACTCAATTATTCTATAAAAACATAAAAATGTCAATATTATTTTCGTTGCACCATAACAAGTCGAAGGACATTTTTGATATGTGGTTTGTTATCCCATAACAGTACCCAAATATCAATTAATAGACGGTTGATGATTTGATTTTATGAAAATAGATTATTATTGTTTTTAGCATTTTTATAAGGACATTTATTACCTGATGAACACAAAAAACGTAACATTAAAGTACTCAACGTCACAACTTGATTCAGCTCGAAAAATTAATATCAAAAAACCACTACTCACCCTACACTATTTAATAACAGTTATTATTTGTTAAATATATCTAAATCTAACTGACAATTATAATTATATATTATCTAAAGTTCCGCTCAGAATCGTCTTATTGAGTAATCGATAAATCGTTTCTTTAAAATTCATACACTTACCAAGAATATCCCACCCAAAGAGCGAAGAATACCCACCCATGGTGCGAAATATGTCCGCCTTCTTTTTACAATGATATTTATTTTTCGTATAGAAATACTTGTTTAAAAGTTTTTACTTGCAACTTTTTGTATCACAATTCACTTCTAGATGGCAGTTATTTCCTAAGAGGTCATTTTTCGAAATTCTCAATAATTTTCTCAACATTTTGGGAAAAACTACCCAAAATTTGATAAAAAAATGCTCTAAAAAACTATCATTTTTTAATTCCTGTTCTTAGTTAACAGTGGTTTATAAAACTGGCTGAGTAAAAAATATATTTTTTTTATTATAGTAATAAACTTCATAATTTTTAAGTAAAATTAGCTTGAATAAATTGAAACTTCGCTCAGAGTCATCTTATTGAAGAAATGATTTATCTTTTCTTTCATATTCAATACACCCACAAAATCTCATCCTAGGAGCGAAGAATACCCGGCTGAATGAAAGTCCCGGAAGAATGTCCGGCTTTTTAATTTTTGATACTATTATTTAACACAACCTTTCTCACATATTTTTCTAATTAATCTGAGAAGATATCCAACATTGAAAGTCAATTTTTTATTTTATAATCGTTTAAATCTAGAATTTGTATGAAACTTGTCATTTTTACGTAAAATAATAATTTTTTTCAGTAAAATCGTTATAACATTTAAAATTTAAAATACTCAATATTTTCTTTTACCTAAAGATTTCATACGTGTTTTTCTACATGTAGTACAATATTTATCTGAATAATTTTTCACAAACGTTTAAATTTTCGAATTATGGTTTAAAATGTTTAAATGATGGTTTATTTAAATAATGGCAAATTTCTCTTCCTAATTATTACGTATTTATGTGAAATAATAATATTATTAATAATATTGATGAATATTTTTGAATTTGTTGTTTTTTGAGCTGCAAAATGTATACCAGTTTACTCATATAGAAGTCAATTTATATTTACGTTTTTATTAAAATCAGTAGTGCCAAATTTTAATCATAAAAGACTTAGACTTCAAATAACAACAAAATTCATGAATAATTAAATGAACACAGATTATTCTGTTATTAGTTATTACCCATTTCAAAAGTAATATTTCGTAAATCATGAAAATATTAAAATTACTTTATCCATGACGGATTTTGTATAGTTATAAATACGTAACAATAATTGTTAAACATACCTAGTACTTACCCAATATAAAATTTACATTTATTGTTATACTTATTTTTTTTAAAGTAATTTTACGATTCCTAAATTCAATTTTTCTAAAAGACTTTTTTAAAAAGCATATTGCAATGCTCCATTTAGACATAGTTTAGACACGTTTAAGTTAATATTAATATCACTTTAAAAGCTTGTCAAAAATTATTTATTAAGACAACTATTAAGAAAATTTGACCTCTGGCAGAAAAACACGTGAAGAATCTATTAAGGAAAAAAATGTCTATCTGTTTAATAATTACACATTTTATTGAAAAAAGACATATTATAAAGAACGTGTTTTTCCAAAATATTAAAATTCTGTATACTAGTATATCCCAATAGAGGTAGAAAAAAATTATTATGTTTTTAGTCGTGATTACACTATTGTTGATAATGGATAAAAATATAAAATGTCTAATACTTTAGTTTATGGAGTTACAATTAACTTACTAAAATCGTTTCCAGGAAAATATATTTTACGATATATGTTAGTTCTTTTGTCTCAAACTTGAGGTAGTTATTATTATCCACTTTGTAAAAATATTGAGAACTTTGAAAAATTACTTTTTTTAAATTAATTTCTTCCCCCCAAGTACCGTGGTAAGTAAAGTACCCAAGTACGGGTAGGAAATTCGATTCCCCTAATAAATAACCCCGTAAACTTAGAATATGATAGATTAGCATGTATATATTTTTATAAGGTTTTTAAAAGGTTTGTTCACCGGGTGTTGTTTGATCGACTCCACTTCGCTCCGCAAATCAAAAATATCCCTCGGCTTGTTGTACAACGTGGGGACATATAAAAGTATGCATGCATATAATAAGCTTATAAAAAAATGTACATACTATATATTATTATAAGTACCTATATACGGGGTTATTTTTTTGAGGTTATTTTTTCCTGGTTTATTTTTTAGGGGTCTAAAATTACGGGGTTATTTTTTCCAGATACCAGGAAATTCTCTATGGGAAACATATCCTACACATATTGATCTGAGAATTTTTTTAAGAGGAAAAAGTGTTAACAGAAAATGAAAAAAGTGAAATAAACATCATTGTAAAATCACATTAGCATCACCCAGAAATTAAAATGACAGAATACAATACAATTTTGCAAAATGTATAATATGAGCAGAAAAAAATATGGTCAATATTTCAATAATATAACAATTATTCTAAAACAGCTCAAGGTTTTCTCTGAAAAATGGTTATTATAGGGGAAATTTTGATGAAATTCACACTACAATTTCAAAACAAAATCCATTTTTTTTAAATTAAACGAATACCATTTTTTGTTCAATCTTCAAAATTGATGAATTTTTCAGTTTTATTTTCTGATTTTCAGTACTATAAAATTAGGTACCTATGTAATTACTTTAATTAAGTAACTTTAAAAATGTTATCAATAACTCTGAGTTATAGAAAATAATATTACCAAGTTTAAAGTTATTTACTCATGTTACTAACAAGGTACCTGGCTAATGACTCAATATTCCTACTTCCATAACTCGTAAATACTAAATAGTATGATTTATTGGCACTTATCTATTGTATACAAATGTATTAAAATACATTCTCATTTTATATGTATACTGAAGAACACATTACACTATTACTACAATGTACAATACATATTATACTTGCAATTATTACAACGTTCATTATTACAATGGTTCGTTCGGACCCTCCATTACGCCGGGCTGTGGGTACACACCTGACATGGTCATACTGTCTGCCACCAAAGTGTAGCACACTTGCGCCGGCGAATCTGCGAAATTCAATCGAGCCGATGACCGCGCGCGTGAACTAAACTGATGGCAGTGCATTGCAACCCGTCGTGTGACTATGTTGTCCCGGATGTGAATACTTTATTAGTAATATTGCAAAACGTTAGTATTGTAGTTAATCTTAATTTTTATTTTAACTCGACAATATTCTCCGGAAGCATTTTTACTTAGGAGAAATATAAATTTAGGACTATAAAGTGCTCGCAAATGATATCGTCTCTTTTCCGGTAAGTGCTATATTATCTGTCTACAGTAAGGTGTGTAATTAATAATTATAATTTATAAAAAAAAAAATACAATATAATCATTTAAAAATATCCAATCGGATATATTTACTGTTTTTCGAAATCAATTTTGAAATAATAAACACTTTGTGTACTTTTCGTGTGTTATAATATTTATAATAGAAATTTAAAAAATTGCAATTTCTCTTGATTGTATTACCATTCGTAAACTAAAATTCGATTCATTAATTTGTGTATATGCTGAAATATATAATTTGCACTTTAAATTAGAATTTTGTTCAAGTGAATTTATGTATAATTATATTAAAAATTAAAATAAAATATTTTGACAACACATTAATTTAATTAAAGTTGTTATTTCATTTTTATACCTAGATTCCTTGCACATAAAACAAATTAAACTATTTATTATTAATAAATATCGCACATTTCTATCTGTTGAATATATATTTAGAATGTACAATAGAATAAAGTACTAATATAAAAAAATTAAACAAATAAAAAAATAAAAATACGGAAACGTACAAAAACTTTGTCATTAATAAGTTATTTTTATCACCTAGAATTTTGAAACTCTGATTTAGTAGTAATATAACTGGCTATTTTTTTGAGTGATTTATGTCAATTGATAATTTTCCTAGTGTCTAATAATCAGTATTTAAATTATTTTTTGAAAACTACTTATTATTAATAGCATATTTTTATAAATTCAAAATCAGAGTGAATAGTTTGAATATAATAAATATTTTATTTATACTTACGTATAATTTGATTCGATAATTTGTGGATATTATTAATAAATCATAAATGATGCATATAATATGACTTTTAAGAATAATCAAACTCAAATATTAAAAAAATAGATAGATTTTTTTTAAAAATATTTATCTTTGTTAAAGTCTAACAATACATTTATTTGCAAATATAAAACATTAAACTATTGGTTATTTCTTATTATGAACAATTTTCTAAAATATAGGTATATATATTATATACATATATATTTTTTAATAAAAATTTATAAATTCATTAAAAATAAAAATTATGTAAATAATTTTTTTTAAACAATTTAATTTTCAATAAATTAAATACATATAATTTTTAACACGTTTCGAGGTTAAATTGGGTTAAACGTTTAAATCATTAATAGAAAAACTAGGCGAATGCATACAGCTACTATTCATTTTACTATAGGTTCATTCAACCCATTTTTTTTCGGTCGTTACTCTATTACCTAATATTAAAGATAAAACGCGTATAAGGTTAGATACTAATGATATAAACGGTATGACAGAAATAAAAGTGTCATGTTTAAAAACGTTAGAACTGTACAGAGCAAAAATAATTTTTTTAAAAACAAAAAGAAACCTTTAAACATAATAATTTTAAAATTAATGAAAATGTATACAAAACTTCAAATTATTTTTGATTTTAGTTATGAAGGAACACCGAACCAAAGGACTTAGGGTCACAACTACTGAGAGCATAATTAGGTAAGTGAAGACTTATTACTTCAAATAAAAATAATTTTTTGTACTTCAGCAGTAACAAATAATTATTTGTAAGTTTTAATGCAATATTTATGAAATCAGGGGGATGATCGTAGGTTTTAGATATTTTTATAAAATTACTTATAATATTGTAAAATATTTTATGTGTATTAATATTTCTTGCTTAAACATTAGTTTTTAAGACTTCGTAAAGTCAAGTATAGGTAAGTATGCTTTACATAATTTATAGCATAAATTTAAATTTAAATGCATTTATGTAGATTTTAAAATGCTTAACTATTTTTTAACAATAATATATTTTTATATTATATTAGATTATTAATTTCGAACAAATTAAATGGGTTAGGTTAATTAAGGGTTCTTAAGAAATTCTAACTGATGGTTGAGAGACTTTTTTTACGAATCGGGGTAACAGATCATCTTAATGACAATTTATAAATTTAAAGAACATCACACATAGACTGTAGATAATACAACATAACGTCGATTAGTTGGTTGAGAGAATGTTAAATAATGAAAAATCAATTTAGTTATAATGATGACCTTTATAAAAACCTAGAAAAATATACCATTTTACAAAAATAAGTTGTTATGAAGGTTCTATAGGTTGTAAAATGATGCAAAGATAGCGTTTTTAATTGAATAAAATTCGGACAACTTCTAACTTTGTATATTAATTAGCAGTAAATTCAGATGGATGCTGTGAACAGATAATAGAGGATTTTTGGTATGGTTCATTATAGTATTAGGAAGAGCAACTAATATTTTGTAGGTAACTGTAAATATCTAAGCAATGGTTTCGTATCCACGCGTATATCTATATCATAGATCCGTTTGTTGCTGGAAGCACTCGGGTGGTGGCGGAAACATCATCCGAGAGCGCCGTTACCGGAACAGGTAGTATACGGAAACAGGTTAATCGCCATCGCGCAATTACTCATAAACCTTCAATTTCGATCGCACAGCCTACCCTCCCCTCTCTCGATTGCTCATACCACCCCGCCACCCGTGGAAACTGGTGCTGGTGCGTCTGCGAGACATTGATCGTATTCGCGTCTCGTCATGCTCTTTCTCATTCACTCACTCGCTACCACTACCGTTCTCCTTCCCACCATCTCATTGCCACTATATCTCTCTTTGTCACTCGTTTTACGCCATTCGCTGGCTCGAGTATATAACGGATCATCCGACGCTTCAAGTACAGTTATCGCGAACAGATGCGTCCACGGGTTCATCAATCTATGTGACCGTTCATTTTTTTACTTCACACCACACTAGAAAATGTGTCCATATTTTGTTTACAACTCGATGATGGTCATTACAGAATATTCAATACATTTTCGAATATAATTAACAAATATCAATTTCCTTCAATTTGTATAAATGTTAAATTTTACCCTATTTATGTAATATTATACACTGTATTCACTACTTGATCAATTGTAATATATATATATATAAATAAACATCATAATAAAACCACTTATTTTTTCGCTTCACTCAGAATCTAAAACTAACCTATACCTAATACATATTATATGGACTTTAAATTCAGAGCTATTATTTTTTGTGGTATCTTTGTTGTTGTTAATATCAGATATTCAAAAATTACAAACGTGTTTTGTGATGTCTAACTACCTATAATAATTACCTATAGACTATAGACATAATTATAATGTATACTTGGAATGATAATATTATAAAATACACTAGTCTATTGCATTTTCATTATATTTCCTCGTTAAAAATAAAAAGATATGCACGCTTTAAAATGAACAGTTGATTTCAAACCGTCTTTAATAAAAGATATTTCAACTATAAAATGTTTCACTACTAAATTTAATAAGGTTTAAATTAGCAATCTGTTGATTCAAATATTCATAATATAATTTGTAGCGTATAATTTTTTTTTTTTTTTTTAGAATAATGACGTGAAATGCATGTACTATAATACTAAGAATTTAATTGTATTTTATTAAGTTAAATATTTTTTTCTTCACATCAGTATAGATTACATTTTATACAAGTACACCAAGTGTAATAATATACACAACTTGTCTACGCGTAATCCAATAGGGTCAAACGCTTCTTAATGTTATATTTTTTATATATCTACTAAAGTACTACACATCTGATTTATTAGGTGATGTCAGTATTATCAATTAGTTATAAGATTTTAAAAGTTTTGTTATGTGTATCTATATATTTCAAGTATTTATAAAATATAAACCTAGAGTATCTCATGAGGATTTACTATTGGGTAATTGTTTAATTTGTCATGCTTGTAGGACGTAGATACTAATTTACTCTACCCTTTTAAATTAGTAATTGTTTATTTTGCGTAGTTTATATATTATATAATATGTAGGTAGTATCACCCTAATATAAATAAATAGTTAGGCTACATTCGAGTTTCACCCCAAACGTAAAAAGAACTATACTTCACACCTTGGGTATTATTCGCTCCTCGAGTGAGATACTCTTGAGGGTGTGTTGAATTTTAAAGAAACGATAAATGATTTCTTTAATTAGACGATACTGAATGGAGCTTCAATTTTTTAAGAAAATTTTGCTTAAATAATTATTTTTTACATGGTCAGTTTTATATTTTACTATTCACTATGAAAAAAAAAAAAAAAAAAAAAAATATGATTAAAAAAAAAAAAAGTTAAAAAAAATTTAATTAATTTTTTTTTCACGTTTTCAAAATTTACTTGTACCAAAATATTTCTTATATCATTATCTATTTTTAAATTTTCATAAAGTTTGAATTAAAAAATTTTGGACATTTTTCTAACATTTTTTTCTCATCAAATATTTTTTCCTATATTTATTAGATAAAAAAAATTGAAGTAAAGACAAGAAAGCCGGACATACTTCGCACCACGGATATTTTTCGCTCTTCGGGTCAATTATTCTTAGTAAATGTGTTGAAAATGACGACCATTATTAATCTTTATATTATTAACTTCTTTCGTTCAGAAACGTCTTATTGAAGAAATGATTTTTCGTTTCGTTAGAATACCACAAACACATCATAAGTATCTGACGCGAGGAGCAAAGAATATCCGTGGTGTGAAGTATACCTTCTATCATAGGCTTATATTTATATTATATTATTTTATTATTTTCTCGTTATCCCAAGATTACAAGAAAACCTTCATTATCAATTTTCACCAACATCGTAAATGTCAACATTCTCTAGTTAATGTTTACAAACAGAAAGAATTGAAATAATATGTCAACATTCACCAACGATTTTAGTATATGAGGACATTCACCGGTGACTGTTAGCATTCGCCAATTGCGGACATCCACAGTAACATATACACTAATATAACATAAATAATTATTATTCATTTTTTAAGCTAATAACCTTAGAAGTTGAAGCTGCAACAAGAAAATAAAAGACATCACACAAATAAAAATCTGAATCATCAGTTAAAATAATTTAGTCATTTAAAATATAAAAAACATGTAGTTTCATTAATGGTAATCTAAGCAAAAAAGTTTTTTTTTTTTTTGTATTCAGTTTAATTGTGAATTTTTCGAATACCAAAATAATAATAAGTAAAAAAAAAAAAACATTGGGCAGCAGTCTGCCTCTGGTGGGTTGGAATTAATAAAATTGATTTGCGGCCTTACTAAAATATTTGCTGAGTGGTTCATAGTATATAATAGTTGAGAACTAATCAGGATTAGTAAGAACAACGTCATTAACCTTTAAATTTTCAAGTCTTAAAAAGTTAAAACCTAAATTTATATACTGAATATGAACCTTTAGGTACTTATTGTTCGGTATTTGGTATTAAAATATTAAGGTTCAGGTACTTATTAATTTAAACTAACCCAAAACATAATCTATCCAAATGAATATAGGACAATGATGACAAACTATCTAGTCATATTTGTAAAATGTATGAATATTATAAAACAAAAATAATGTTTTGTCTTAATAAAGAATAGTTTAACCACGGGTAATTTCTATTACTCTGTAGATAATGTAGAACTGTGTATCCTGATAATCTACACATTAGCCATACTATTTGGATATAGTAAATAATTGATATTTAAAATCATAGTTTTGTACATTCACCGGCAATTATTGAAGGTTGTTTTTCATAGCAAACCAGCAAACTATTATCAAACCGAAATATTCCCACGTTACTCAACAAATCGAGGGTAGCTTTCGATTCCAATGCTGAGCGTGAAGCTTAATGAGTGCGACATGAGCTTGCGAAATCGGCGAGGAGAGTCTTGTTTAGTGAGCAAATCGAATGTAGCTGCGGAGTGAGAAAAGTTCAATGCCATACAAATTACAAATACGTAACATTGAAATTATTTTATGAAACATGATTTTAAAATTCGATCATTTACTCTATCCAAATAGTACGGCTAATATGTACATTAGCCACATTTCGAATTTTAGTCGTAATATATATATATATATATATATATAAATAATTTATAATATAATATTAATAACATAAACATACTATAATTATTTATGATGTGTATTAAATGAGTAACTTGTAAAAATATTTTAATTATTTATTATTATAATAATTATTTGAGTAAAGTTATAGGCAAAATATAAGATTTAAGATTATAGATTAGGACTGAAGCGAAGTTATTCTCTTTTTACATGCCTCGAACCACTTTTTTTAACAATAAAACTCATCTAAAACTTTCATCTAGCATATTTATAGATCAAAAATTACATCTTGTTGGTAATTTAAAGTGGCAGTAACTATAAAAACTTTAATTAACTTAAACTCTATTGTTTCAATAAATACCTTATTCAACTAATAATTAAAAATCTGATAAAGATTTTTTACTGACGGACTCCTCAGTCACATGAGAGTTTCTGTGTATCTTTCGTGGAATTTTCATTATGCTTCGGTTTGATGAATTATTTCTTATACCCGTTTAAATTTTGAATTATGGCTGAGTAGTTATTATTATGAAAAATGGCAGATTTCTTTAGATATTATTTAATACAATTTGTAATTCTATTTTAAGTTTGTAGGCATTTAAAAGTCATATTCATGCTTAATATAAGTCTCCCTATATCTACATTTTCGATTGAATCGATTTCTAATAATTATAAAAAATTTAGACGTCAAAACACAGCGAAACTGATTATTATTATGAATAATTAAATCAGCATGGATTGTTTTTTTCCTATATCATTACTAATACAGCTGAAGACTTCAAAATTTCAACAGTCATTTATTTTAAGATTCAACATTTTATAAAAATTATTAATACAAGTATTTAATCCTTCCACGCTTTACTCAGAAACGTATACTGAATGCAATAATTTATATTATGTTTATCACTGCTTTTAAATTTAAAATAGCAAACAACTTATTACACTGAGCCTCGTAAACCAATGGCAGAAAATAAGATATAATTGAAAAAGTACTTCCTATCAGTCTTATCTGAGGAAATTCTAATCTAAGTCTTATCTTATCTACTTATGGTGTAAAATATAATGTTTTAACACGTCTTTATCACAGAGTTTATGAAAATTATTTCATATACTCTGTGACTTTATCTATTCTTATCTATACTTTATCTGCTCTTCAAATTGTTATGATAATTTATTTTATACATTTTTAATAGTTTTTAATATATAATAAAAAATTTCTGGGAAGTATTTAAAAACAAGATCGGGTTTTTGATAACTATTTCGTTCTAAAAGGAAATGTACAATAAATTTCTCATAAATAACTACAATGCTTTAAAGTATTGTAAGTTATATATTTGCTCGTTACAGTACAAATCAACCGAGATTTTTACTTACCTATAATTTCTTAACTCTTTTCATTACCGATGTCAAGAAGTTGTCAACCCGGATATGGTTTATATTAATCAATTCTTTATTATTTTTTTTTTTAATTTGTTTTTTTCTACTTGTACATGAAAAAAAATGAAGAATGAAAAAAGTACTCTTCCGACTTGTAAGTAAGTACAGCAAAAAAACAAAGCGACTGCTGACGCGATGATATAGCAACACGGCAATAATAATATTATAGTAACGGAACACGGAGGCAGATCATTGACCCACGATGTAGGTACTTGGCGCGGTCGGTCACTGTCCTCCACTCCTAAAAATACGATTTTGTACCGATAAACTGTACAACTTTCTTCTTATAATAAGTTTAGATAGTTCAAAAGTACCTATTTAAGTTCTATCTTTTTTGTCAAAAAAGTTTTCATTTTTAAAATCATATAAGTTGACTTTATTTGTTTAAATTAGGTATAGATGTACACAACAAAGCATCATTCATTATGATTTTCACATGATTATCACATTCTAATTAAATCAGCAATAATTGTTTACAATATGAATAACAGAAGTCTAATTCATAATTACAGTTTAACCTTAATATTAGTTATTTATTTCTTTGAATTAGTAGATAAAATAACAACTACCTTCAATTTAATAAATCAATTTTATGTAAAGGTATTTACAATACAAATTAGTAGGTACATTTTATTACAATTTGTTCTTTTAAAATGACAAAAATAAGAATTAATTACAATCGCGTATTCAGCTGTTCAAATCAATCAATTTATAAAACAAACCCTTATTGATATCCACGAATCACAAAACATGTACTGATTAAAAATATTACTTGCTGTTGATTACCATATAGTTTAATTTCCAGTCCCTGTGTAACAGGATATATTAAAACTACACAGGGACTGGAATCGAACCTAAACCTGGGAATTGGCCAAATTATGAAACATTAATGTTTTGTAAGCCTTTGGTTCAGACTTAAAGTTTTTTAAAGTTCAGTTTAAAGAACCCAAACCAGAAACTAAACTACATTAAAAAAAAATTTGTCAGTTCTTATACCATATTGGGGTATAATCATTGATTGTAAATTTAATAATATTTTATTTCATTATTTTATTTTAAATACTTTATTAGTGTAATGTTTCAAATAAATACATGCATGGTGTATTTTTTTTATTCAAAATTATTTTTTATAGAAACTGCTAAAACCGGTATTAATCGAAATCGGAACTATTATTTTATACTTTCAAGTACTAAAACCGAAACAAGAACCTAAATTTTATTCTTTAAGAGCTAAAAATAATAAAAGTTCCAATCTCTGATTCTACATGCATTCATATCAGGGACGCCGGAACCAAGGGAGGAGGTCAGGAGAAGTAGTTGCCTAGCGTCTTTTCGAGGGAGATATATTTCCCTACACCTAATGAATATTCCATAAATAATTTCAAATTACAAAAAGCGGTTCTAATTATCGTAAATCAATATTAAAATTACATATGATAAACCATTATCAACCTTCTTAAGTGTTTGTAAACTAGAAATATATTATAATATTTGTCCGTACTTTTTCTGATTTTTTTTTCAGTCGAATCGCTGTAAAATACTTCAAAAAGATGGATTGAACCAATTTTATTTTATATACTTTAAAGTGTGTAATTTTAGGTAAAACTAACGAACTTTGTCAAAATTCTAACTTCAAATGGTTATAGAGAAAAAAGTTATCTTACGATTTTCATGATTTTTTCAGATCAATTAGACATATATGTGAGTGAGATTATATTAGATTTTCAAGTCTTATTATCAAGAATTAAAAATTTTATAGCATAAAAACTAACAAAAAAAAAAAAAAACGAGAAATTTCCAATATTTTCAAAATGCTATACTTAACTCACGATTAATCAAATGATTTTGAAATTTTTATGAAGTATTCTCGTAACCATTTTTAGTAGTTGGTGAAAGTTTCAAATTTCTAGCTATATTATTTTTGATGTTATGTTAAGAAACAATTTTCAATTTGATGAAAATTTCAGTAATGCCATTTTTTGTCATTTTTTCGACAGATTTTCCGTGTTTTTGAAAAAAGTATTGAAAAATTACCTTTCTAAAGAACCATCTGGATGTGATTTCGGATCTTTAGAGTTACAAATCGAAACTATTTGATAATTATTTCTATACGAAAAAATGTTTTCAGAAAGAAAAAAAAATAATAAATATCATTGTAAAATAATTTTAAAATTGGTTTATTGATACGTAGCTGCACAAAAAAAAAAGTTTTTACAAAAAAAATAATAATAATAAAATATTAAACATTATTGTAAAAACATTAGCTTCTTCGCTTCGCTCACAATCTAATAATTAATAAGTTTCTTGTTGAAAAATATTTGATATTAAAAATCAATTGCTATTATTAGCGGTGCATTGGAATTGAGTTCCGGTATAACTTATAATTATTAGTACTTGTTATCATACCTTCATTCAAAATAAAATCGTAGACAAGCATGTACTGTCCCACTGGGATACTTCTGCATTACTAACATAATTGTGTCCAAATTTTTATCATTAGGTAAATTCATATTATCAAACAGTTCCATCAAAGAGTTATTAACAGGTGTGGAAATTTAGGCGAACAAATAAAAAAAAGAAGGCGTTATAGAAAATAAGTTCTGCTATGATGGGCATTACATTTTTATTATTCTCTATGCATACCATTTATTTAAAAATTTAAGAAATAATTCATTAAAAGAGAATTTAATTGATTTGAGCTGAAATAAATAAATGGAATAGTTCCCTATATAATCAAAACAATTAAAATTTGAAAATTTTTTTTACAAAATCAGAATTTTAACATAAACATTATTGGTTCTAACTTGACTAAAAAAATTGAAGCGATGACTGTATTAATATCCATTTTTAAAGTAAATTATTAAGAATTAAGTTTTATTCGTTTATTTTGTGACTCCTGGAATGGTTACAGTATTTTGCAATCGGGTGAAGCGAAAAAGTTAGTGTTTTTACAATGAAGTTTATTTGTTTTATTTTTCACATTTTACATTTGAAATAAATAATGAGTATAAGCAAGGTGGATATATTTACATATTATATAGAGTATATGTATCGTATATATATACACTACCACTTTGAGTATGAGTAAATTTATCAGGAGGTATTCAGCAATCATACTTTTCGATAAATACAACTCATAATTTTTTTTTATCTATAATTGACGCTTAGCCTTGACTCATTTTATCAATATAATGGCACGGGGGTAAAATGTAATCATTATAAAATTTAATTAAGCTTGGAATTGTGTGGGTTAATGTCCTAACCAAATATAATTGCTATTCTAAACTGTCCCTCTACTCGCGTATATTGTATTAATGTATATGCAACAACGTTGTTTTTCCCCTACCACGGCAATCGTGTAATCGCGGTTAGGTTTGTAATTATCGGCCACATTTAATGGATTTTAGGACTGCTGGTGTTTTTTTTCTATTTTAGTTTTTCAGTGATAATATGGGTGTGCCTAAAAAGATTAACGGCCGATCGAAGTGTGCGTTGACCCCGCGGTGATGGCTAAATCCAATACGTTTATAGACTCAGTGACCCGTGAAGAGAAACCTGTTGAAATGCGCGACTAAGTAAAAATTTACGGAACCCAAACGACAAAAATATTGCTGTATCTTTAATAATGTACGTTGCTTTAGTTTAACCGTGTCTTGGGTCGTAAAAAAAAAATTGAGTTTAAGCTATTCCATTACATCACAATGAAGACATCTTTTGTCACACAATAAATTTTTTTTTGAAGTACGTATTTCGCACTTTGGGTATTCTTCGCTCCTCGAGTGGAATACTCTTGTGGGTGTATTGAATTTTTAATAAACGATAAATCATTTCTTTAATAAGACTATTCTGAGCGACGAAGCTTCAGTTTATTCAATACAGTTTTACTTAAAAATTATATAGTTTGTTATGATAACAAAAATAATTATTTTTACTGAACCAGCTTTATATTTCACTATTGACTAAGAAAAGAAAAAAAAAAAATTGATGAGAAAAAAATTTTAAAAATAATTCCAATTTCTTTTTTTTCACATTTTCAAAATTTTTTTGCACCAATGCACCAAAATATTTCTTATATTATCGTCTATGTTTAAATTTTCATAAAGTTTGAATTAAAAAAAGATAGTTTTCGAGTCTTTTTTGTCAAATTTTGAGAAAAATATTGAGAATTTCGAAAAATGACGACTCTAAAGTACCATTTAGAGGCAAATTGTGGTTTAAAAAGTTGTAGTTCGAAACTTTTGGACAAGTATTTCTATATGAAAACGTGTACACATAAAAAAAAAATAAAAAATAAACATCATTGTAATTGTTACATACCTAATTTTTTTTTAGATTTTGAGTGAAACGAAGAAGCTGGTGTTTTTACAATCATGTTTATTATTTTATTTTTTATTTTTTTCTTTGGAAACTTTCATACAGGAGTACTCATCTAAAAGTTTCGACCAGCAATTGTTTGAATCAGAATTCAACTCTAGATGGTACTCCAGAGAAGTCATTTTTCAAAATTTTCAATATTTGTTCCAAAAACAAAACTTTTTTTTTTAATCCAAACTTTATAAAAGTGCCTACCTAAAAGTCAAATTGTTAGTCTGCCTGTTTAAGATAGATTTAAGAGTTGTTTAAATTCTTAATAGCGTATCTGGAATTTTATCAGTAGCGATTTTCTTCATTAATTTAGGAATTCAGTGAAATTATTTTTATGTTAGATTGATAGTTAATGTGCATTGAAAGTGCGTTGATTTTAATAAGTGAACTTGCAAATTTTTCATTATCTAGACTTTGAATGCTTTTTAAAAGTAATTAATTTTTTTTAAACATTGAACTCTGTTTATATAATTTATATAATATAAGTATTTCCTAGGCAGTGAAATAACGTGTAAAGGTGTTTGAATATTTTTTTCAAAAATCCATGTTTAACATCAATCATTAATATTGCAAATGTATTTAATTTATATAATACTACAGAAGCAACTTAAAATTATACGTTTTACAATTTGTAAATTTAGAACTTTAAGATAGTTGTACAAATTATTATCGACAAAAAAATTAATGCATTTTCAAGTAGGCGGACCCCTCTACAGTGAACAGCAATAATTTGGCAAGGACCGGCCCGCGATGTGACCGCCGATAGTTCACCGACCTCGGTGTGCTTACAGCATGGCAGCAGTAGCAACGGTTGTCCTATCTCGCTCTCCGAAACTGCCAGTGTGCACATATATATAGCAATGTAATCCACTTATATTTTATAATAAAAAATTACTCAGTGTCCCTTTCGTGAACAATCGACGACACGTCCTTTATGTTTACGGCTACACCACACGTTCTTTGCACATAAAATATTTTGGGTGGTTCAGGAACTACCCAAAATCTCTCTTTCTCTCTCTCTTTTCACTGTACAAATCACCGGTCATAAAATCATAGAGCGTAATTTTTCCCTATAGAGGTTTTCTTTATTTCAATACACAACCGGTTATGTCGTCAATATTTATGTTCCAAAACTTTTTTTTTGCGTGTGTTCTTTTGCTATGCTTATTATTTCTAGTGAACGGGTTTTTTTTTTTTTTTTTTGGTGTCATGGGGAGAGAAGAAGGCTGGTTTTGAACAAAAGAATCGTTGAACCATACTGAGAAGACTTGTGATTTGTGAAATCCGTAAGGCTGTGCAGAAATTTGTAAAAACTATATTTTCTGTTAGATCGATTTAGTTTTTAAAATTCCTAAGTTGGAAATGTTTTCTGTATATTGCATTTTAGATGGACATCGATTTATAAAAATATTATGAGCTTCTGTAGTGTTAGAATGAGTTAGTTATTCACCTTCTAGAATGTCAGATTAGACAAATTGTATTGATAATGTTATTTCAATGTATTATTTATTTTTCATATTTTTACGAACACACATTTATTGTTTGATTCACTCAAAAATGAAAATTTTATATTAATTCTGTCCGTCTATTTTCGTACCCTGGAACTCAGAAATGAATGATAAATGTATTTACACTTGCTCCGCACAGCTATAGCTTCCAGCTTTAAATTCGATTTTATTGTAACTTAATTATTATAAATCATTCTCAACATAACTCTATTTTATTGACAACTGTTCTCCAATTTTAGTGCAAGTAAATTATTGTATGTGTTTTTATTGCAGATAGTATATTGAGTAATTTTAATTGTGAAACACTAAAAATAAGTAAAATAGCAAAATCATCATTCTTATTTAAATTAGAAGAGAAATATAAAAACTCAGACATTTACTTAGTTTACTTAGTTGTTTTTTGTAATCTATCTAATAAGTAGGAAACATTAATAAGTACAGATTGCTAAAAAACACTTTTATTAAGATTTATTTTATCTAATACTTTGAGAATGTATTTTTTTTTAAAATTATTTGGTTTTTAGTATATCTAAATTATGGTCTATGTAGATACTTAAAATGATATTCTTAACTTTATGTAAAAATGATTTTCGTTATTTTAATGCTTGTACGTTTAACACTATATTTGATATGATTGTACTTTAGACATTAGTAAAAATTTAATTAAAGTAAAAACAAAAATATGTACATAAACCTAAAAAATTAGAGAGAGTATGAAAAAATAAAGGATTTATGTATAATTTCTAGTATCATACTATTACATCTTCAAAATATGTGAAAAATATCGGTTGTGCACACACCTTGAACCCCTCGAATATACGAGTTGCGGCATGAGGTCATCGACGGGTAAAGACAATTGACCTTCCATTCTTTTTTTGTTTATTTGTCTTTTTACCTATTCCGCACTATACCTCTATTCTTATACATTACATATCTACATTTATTATTATTATTTTTTTTTTATTGTATTCATATACAATATATATAATATAAATTATATTCTTCTCCCGAGATGACTTGAAGTGTGTAATGTAGCCGAAAAATACGCGTTCAGTCAATCGTTACAGCGAACATAACGGAATCACAACCGTTAGATACGTGCAATTACGTTTACGTATACGCGTACCATTCTGTATTGTGCATGCAGACCTTGAATTTACCGAATATTTTTTCTTATTAATGTATTATATAACATATATGTATTTATATATATATATATATTTTTTTGGTATAAATATACTTATTTAAAAGTTTCGATCCGTAACTTTTTGAAACCGGATTTGCCTCTAGTTGGTACTTTAAAGAG
>JAIPRM010000182.1:14570-28770 GCA_025469315.1 Stegophylla sp. TES_Ste_2020 | reverse complement strand
TTTATTTATTTATTTATTATGAATATACGGGCTTAGCCCTTTAGTACAATATTCGAATAAAAAACAGGTATAACAAAAGCATCACAGGAATTAACTAGAACAAAATTAAAAAATATATAAAAAAAAATAAAATAAAGAAATAAAGAAACATGAGGTGTTATAATACAAGCAATTTTACAATTAAAGTTTAAGAACACTAGATAATTATATAATAGTTAAATTAGAAGGAAAGAGGGATCCATATTGGTATTGGACATCATACGTTTTATAGGTTCATTTAATAAATAATTTGTAGTACACAATGGGACATGAAAAGTCATCGCAGAACGAGAGCTACGTTGTGGGACATTAAAATTTATACAGGATAATAAGGTTGGACAGTCTATTCTACCAGTTAACAGTCCTTTTAAGAAATTGGCACCCATAATTTGTCTACGCTCTTCTAATGAGGCTAAACCAAGTTGATTGACAACGGGAGAATAGTCGTGAGGTGTACAATTGATACCCAAAAAGTAGCTAACAAATTTATAGAACCTACGCTGTACCCTTTCAACCTTGGAAGCATTATTGGCAGTATGGGGATCCCATATAAAATGGCTCCATATTCCAGTATAGGTCGGACTAAAGAACAGTACAAAGCTTTAATAGAAGAAGTAAGCATAAAATCCCTTGATAATCTCATAATAATACCTAAATTATTATTAACTTCCTTCGTTCAGAATCGTTTTACTGAAGAAATGATTTATCGTTTCTTTAAAATTTAATACGCCCGTCAAAAGAATACCACCCGTCGTGCAAAGTACACCCATCGTGCGAAGTATATCCGGTTTTTTTTTTTTTTGAAAAAAACTACCCAAAATTTGACGAAAAAGACTCGAAAACCATCATTTTTTTAGCCGAACTTTATGAAAATTTAAATATAAATAGATAATAATAAAAGAAAGATTTTGGCGCAAGAAAATTTTGAACATTTTTCTATGATTTTTTTTCTCATTAATTTTTTTTTCCTTTATTTATTAGATAAAAAAAGGTAAAGTAAAGCAAAGCAAAGTAAAGTAAAGTATAGACAAGAACGACGGACATACTTCGCTCCACGAATGTTCTTCACTCATCGGGTTAGATACTTTTGGTGAGTGTGTTGAAAATAACAACTATTATTGTTTTTTATATTATTAACTTCTTTCGTTCAGAATTGTCTTATTAAAGAAATGATTTTTCGTTTCTTTAAAATTATACACACCCTTCAAGAGTATCTGCCCCGAAGAGCGAAGAATATCCGTGGTGCGAAGTATGTCCGGCTTTTTTTTTAATGCAGACTCATGTCGATTTATGTAATATAAATATCTTCAAATTTATTTCTTAAGGTTATTAATTGCATTTTTTTCTTAGCTTAGTAGTTCTTAATTTCCACAAATAATTTTCTCAAACTTCTTCAATTAAATGCACCTACCAACTTGTTTTAACTAAAATTTTATCAAAATCACTTTATCTACTGCATCGCCTTCCATCGTATCCGAAATCTATACCTAGTGATCTTGTTTGATTTGTCCTTATTAATTAGGCGTCATTGTGTAAAGTCTAAAAATGTTCCTGAATGAGAGATCTTTATATCAATTACCAAAAGTTTTTTTATTATTTCCTTTTGTCGTAGTCCATACTCCATGTCTCTCATACATATTGTGATTTGTAGATTAATGATAATGTGAGTTAAATCTTTACACTTATTGTTTACATTGTCGACCACATTGATAATGGCATTGATTATAAACACATAATATAGTATTTATAATCAATGATAATGGTCAGAGCTCGAATTTTATAGCAAATACTACTTTCATGGCGAGTGTAAAATTGAAAGATAATGTTTACACATAAGTACGTTTTAAATCGTTCTGATTTCAATGAAGTTGACTTTTTTTTGCTTTTATTCTATTTTGATTCTTTTTTTATTTTTTACATAATTTTGATGAAAATTTCATATATTTCTATAAATAATGTTATTGCAAGAAATAATTAGTTTTATTATTTATCTGGTTTATGATTTATATATTTTACCGAGTTATTTATAATTTACCGAATAATGAATATAACTTGAGTCAATACATGGTCGTCAAATCGTTTTTAACTGTATAATTTAATTTAATTTTGTTTTTAGATTTTGAGTTGGAATAAATTCTATACTAGTATTTCAAGTTTTAACAATGATGTTTATTTACAATTTTTTTCTGTAAACATTTTTTTGTATAGAAAAACTTGTCTAAAAATTTCAACCAGCAACTTTTTGAATTAGAATTCGACTCAATTATAATATTTTATTCATTTTTCAATTTGAGAGGAAATTATATAAATAAAATACACTTTTCCAAAATACTCGGTGTAACTTGTATAATCCTATTCTATATTCGCATTACGTATTATATTTAGATTTCCTTAATTTTAAATTTTTTAAAACAATTATTGACAGTTATAACTTATATTATATTATTTGACACACGTCACACTGCACTTTTTACTACACAATTTCATAAAGTAAAATAAAATATCACGTCGAATCATGTTAATTCTTATTGCCTATTGGTCATAGTGCAGCAGTAGTAATAATATTATTGAACAATAATGGGATTTCACTGTGAACTATTTATTTTTATGCGATGGTTGTCATTACAAATCGACACATACGTGTGGAGTATTCAATATCACTTTAACACGGACTTATAGTCACTAGTCAGCGCATAATGTGTGACAATAATTATTGTTATTAATTATTAACCATATATGTATTTACAAACACCACCAATTCACAATAATATTATAATTAAAACGAGGCGTTTACTTCCATTCCTGATCGTGCATTACGGGCTCTACTCAATTCCGCGTTGCATAAAATACGCGTGCGTTCGCTTTACTCAGCCACTCAGCCATCAACCGCAGCGGAGAGGCAATAACCTTCGGCATTCCATGTTCCTCAATCCCCTGTTCCCATTCAACTCGCATGTCGTTAATACATGTATAACGATATAGATAAAAATAACATATTGTTTTTTTTTTTTTTTTTAATTTCGGTTTGACTACCGTTTGTCAATTAAAAGGCACATCGAAAATATTAAGTTTGTTTCAACGATAACTTGGACAATCCTATTATAATACATTACAGTTATACACATATATTTTAAAGCTCGTAGGCACCTAATTGGCATTTTGTTTATTTTAATTAAATGTAAATACAATATATTATTATCTGCTCGTACGTTATTATTTTCTTTTCTAGTTGTGATGTATTTTTAATAAGAAAAGACATTATAAATGTTAATTATTATTAATGAGAATTTTGCTTCTATAATTTAAATTAATT
This sequence comes from Stegophylla sp. TES_Ste_2020, assembly GCA_025469315.1. NCBI lineage: Eukaryota > Metazoa > Arthropoda > Insecta > Hemiptera > Aphididae > Stegophylla > Stegophylla sp. TES_Ste_2020. The sequence goes on along the minus strand of JAIPRM010000182.1, from coordinate 25,418 downwards.
ATAGAATTATTGATAAAACACGGTTATTAAAGTTCGATGACACGGTAAAAGTCATAAATTTAAACACTATACACTTATATTTATTGATTATATTTCCATTCAATCATTTGATTTTGTATGATTAAAATGATTAGACTGTAACGTTTGACAGTGAAAAAATCAAAATTTATTTTAAATTTAATTACCATTATACCTAGTTTATTTTTTAACAACTGTCTAAGAGTACCTCCAATGGCTACAACACATTTAATTTCAAAGAGTAGAACAACTGTATACTTTATTGCTTTTATTCATATAACTATATTGGAATATAATCAACAACTCAAATATTTCATGAAAATTTAAGCAAAAAGTAATAATATTATATATATCACTCATCAGTATAAATCTAACATGAGGCACAAAAAGTATACTATTATTATACTAACAATGTGTATTATTATGAATAAGTGTTCAAATCACTACATAAAAAAGTGTATACTTCACTCGTCGGGGTGTTGTTCGTACGTCGGGTGGAATTCTCTTGACTGGTGTATTGAATTTTAAAGAAACGATAAACCATTTCTTCAATAAAACGATTCTGAACAAAGTAAGTTAATAAATATAAAAAAAAAAATTGGAAAAAAATTCAGACTGCCGGGTTGGTTAGGTTAGGTTAGGTTTTATATATAAAATTGAATTATTAAGTATTTAGTAAAATAACCGAAAATATTGAATTTTCAAAATAGAATAAAATAATTGGAAAACTATTATTGGACGTGAATTTTAATTCACACCATCGTATTCAGCGTCGAAAATACATAAGATGCAATAAAATAATATCAACCTTCAGCAACAATTTATAACCCATCTATAGATATTTCGTAATATCTGTCTGTATTTTCTCCGTTTTTTTTTTCAATCAAACCCTTGTAAAATGTTTAATTATTTGTCTCTAAGAAATTTTATTGCACCAAAATATTCGCAATACAATTATCTATCTAGGCACCAAATTTCAAAACAATCGACTTGGCCTAACCTAACCTAACCTAACCATTAGTCGAATACAAAATCTTCTCCATTTTTTGACGTATTTTCAATAGAAATTGATATAGTATAGAAATAAAAAAATTATAAAAAATATTTTGTATTAATTGAAAAAGTATTCAAGTTTCAAGTTCACATTAATGTAGATTGTAGAACATTTTTAAAACATGATACGCAAAAAAAGGATCAACTCCAACTCTCCATCGCCGACTAAGACGCTGAATGTGCTCAATTATATTTAATATGAAATTACACAAATTACGCGATAAATTAAGAAACAATAATTATTGTATTATATAAGGTATAATCAGCGAAATTCCAATAAAACTATTGAATTCTCAATTTTGATTGCAGTAACAAAAATGACACGATGACCGAGGAAGCTGGCTGCAGCGACGATCCACTTGCTTATTCGTTTCAGTTAGACGTTGCTTCCGGTGGTCCGTCGTCAGAAAGCCAACAACTGGAAAGTCAGGCGGAAGTGTCCACGTTATGTATATCGTCAGCGGATGATGATATTGATAAAATAATTGCTGGCGAATGGCATGGAGGAGAGTGCAAAAGTATGTATGCAGATTATGTATGAACATGACTTACAAAAGTTACAAAAGGACAAACGTCTATTTCCTAATTTTTCATATAAGATTTTTTTTTTTTCATTTATTCACCGTCAAATTTTAATATTGACAAATATAGAACAACGGAAATATTTTACTAACTAAATTAATTAAAAAAATTACCAGCTTTTTACGATGGGTTCTTCTGACAATCGATAATGGTTGTGTGATACTTTTTTAAAATGTATTATACCACATATACGGACCTCGGTGATAATTTTGTTTTTTAGAAAATGCAATGATTAATGTAGTAGTAAAAGTGTAAGGTATCAAAGGTAGTGTAATCAAAAAAAAATTTAAAAATTAAAAATACATAATGTGAAATAAAGTTTAACTCTGTCCTCACCATCACTCGATTACAAAATTAAACTAACTGCAACCTTCTACTCTGCTATTACTAGAATTTTTGTAATGATAATTTTTTGTTTCTGTTAAAAGCAGGTTGCTGTAGCAGATGTGCATTTAGAGAATGGAGGCTTGTTGGTGACAAGTTGCAGTTATTTTGTTTCAAAGACTACGACGAGTTGTTAGCAACTCGGCCAGCGGTATGGTTAATAATTATTTTAAAGTCACTAAATTATTCCAAACGAAACTATAATTTATATCTATAGATTATAATGTGCCTGCCAATAATTATAATAACGATGCAATTTTGATTATCGATTACAAAAAATAAGGAAGCTAACACGAATATATTAGTTTGAAAAAAAAAATATTTATATATATAAAAAGCATTATAGAAAGTGTCATCAGTGAGTGGCTTCTTTCATCAAAATTTTCATGATACTGTAATATTTATCGCATATTATTCTTATTGTGCCTGTTGATACAAAACTTGTTAAAATAAAAAGAAAATACCGTTAAGTACTTTTAATTTAATTTTAAATTTAAATATTTTACTTTTAAAATCGTTTATAAAACTATTAAAAAATTTAAATCCAATTATGTACCTACAACGTTAACATTAAAAAGACAACTTTTATTTAAAAACATAAAAATGATGGTTAAGAAAAAACATATTATATTATGAAATAAAAAAAAGCCAGATATACTTTGCACCATGGGTATTCTTCGCTCCTCGGGTGGATGTGGTTCAAGTTGGTGAATGTGCTAAATGTTAAAGAAACGATAAATTATTTCTTCAATAAAATGATTCTGAGCGAAGCTTCAGTTTATATACGACAATTATTTTACTTGAAAATTACAAAGTTTATTATTATTATAAAAGTATTTTATTTTTTACTCAGCCATTTTATATCTTATTAATAACTGAGAACAGAAAAAAAAATTACAAAAAAAAGTTCACATCTAAAAAATAACTAAATGAAACTTTTGGACCCGTATATGTTCTACAACAAAATAAATAAATAAACGCACAGATTTATAAAACCAATACATTCTTCGCTCCACTCAGAATCTAAAAGTCAAACAAAAATAAATATTTATTTTGAATTACTGTAGTAAATAATATTATGAAATGTTTAATCATTAAATTTTTTTATTTCATTTAAAAAAATGTAACATAGCGTATAGTTAGTTTGTTAGTATAGTTATTTTTAGTAGTTTGTACATATCTATTGTTTAATAATACATTAATGACAATAATAACATTAATTGTTGTTTTCAATTATTCTTAAAAATATTTAATTTCTTGTAGGTACATTGATTTACTGAATTCCAAAAATCTTAGCAGCATCTATTTTAAGTCATTAATATGATGCGTGTGCAACTATCTATAATAACTATATATCAGCTTCCAAAGAATGTTTAGTTTTACGTTTTATTTTCATTATTATTATTATTATTTTTTTTAAATAACTATAAATAATTAAGTTATTATGAAAACGATTAAAAGATAATTCACACATAATAATTATAAGGGATCCAATTTTTTAGATTTATTAACTCAACATTAACGTATGTGTCCATCGTAAACATATGATTGCAGATAGCTAATATACAATTTTGCTTCCGGTTCAAATCCAGTCCGAAATGTCTTAAACATCCGAACGTACCGAACGCCAATTGTTTCATATTTTTTGATATAGTCTCAGGTAAGCCATAATATGGAATAAAAGACCAAAGGCAAAACTCCTATAAATAATAAATAACAAATTAATGTGATAATAAAACGTGTGATGGTTTTTTGTTGTACAGGAGACATCCATAAAAACTGGCTACAAGTGGTGCGCCGATTAAAAGAGACGTCGTCTAATGCCACCCCCACTCAGTTGCGCCGCTGGTCTAGGGCTGTGGACGACAATGGAAACACTGCACTCATATTGGGCGCCAAACGACTTATGAACTGTGGTTTGTTCAAGCGTGCATATCAATTCGCAGTTATGATGTTGAAATTTGGTAGCGACGTTAACTGGCTGAATAACGGTGGTCGATCGTTGATCACGTACTCCATCCACTATATGGACCAGGCGATCGATATAACTAGACTTTTATTGAATAGTGGAGCTACCGTGTGGCTCGAAGGTAAGAAGATAAGGAAATTATTAGCATAAATAATTTTCATCACACCATATTTCAAAGTTTCTTTTCACCGTAACAGACGTTTTAAGAGACACTTTAGCTATGTTCTTAAAAACGTGTAATAGTCTACACCGCTATAAGCATATCTCAAGAATATTATAAATGCACAGATATTTTTCAAGTTTCATGTTGTAATTCGTATTTAATTATATAACAAGTATACAAATTGAATAAATTGTGGTCGTTTTTTTTTTCACAACTTCTAGAAAACGAATTAAACTCATCGATGTGAGAACTTGTCATAAAGTTTGCATGCATGTTAGACTGTATCAGTGGCGTATCCAGGATTTTTTTTTTATGGGAGGAACTGATCAGTGACAAAATTCCATAGTCCTTTTTGATTTCATTAATTTTTATAAATTAGAAGAAAGCTCATAAATTCATGATACACCCCCCCCTCCAACAACATTTTTATTTAATTAGTACCTATGCACTGTATATTACAGTCTTATTTATTATAAAATGAAATAATAATTAAAATTTAATTTTAATCCTCTTACAAATTTGACACTATGGGGTCATTAAGGTGCAAAGTACAACAAAACCCAAATAATTTTAAATAATTAAAATATGTTTATCTGGTCAAACCTAAATGAATTTATATATTTGCCATTGACGATGATATCTTAATTAGATGTTAATATTAATTATTAATTAGGTAATGACTATAGATACAAACAACTTAGATTATTTAGACACTATGACTGTAAAATTAAAGGTCAACTATTAAATACTGCGGATAATAAATGAAAAATTTTGGGAGGGGCCGCAGTCCCCTCAGTCCCCCTCTGGATACGCCACTGGACTGTATACTGGATAACAGTAAAAATATAAAATTTATGAACGCTGTGACCACTGGCACAATTAGGATAAACAATTTGGATTATTAACGTGTTTATTTGATTGATTTAATCCCCAAAGAGTATTAACTTTATGTAATTTCCAGAAAATCTGAGAGGCTTCCTTCCTAGTTGCATCTATGGCTGTGACAATATGTTTCACATTAATATTTCGTATTATTTTTTTTTTTTTGTCTATTTATTTAGCGGTTTGCGTAAACGGTATTCGTCCGTTCCCATAGTATTATTTTGTAATAATTGTATTCGATATTAATGCTTTTTTTTTATTGTTTTCATTAGATTGCAGTTCAGAAGCTAGACTTAATTACGTAAAAATTTTAAAAGAATATCGTCGTTCGAGGACGGATGCGGATCAGAGATGCCTGTCTGACGATCCTATAGAATGTCCACTGGACAGCATATTTACTTGGTTCCTACGTTCCGTAATGATCAGAAGGCGTTTAGACGACACTTGCCTGCGCACGTTGACTCTGCTCTCACAGGTACTTATCGTTATATTATTTTTACATCGATATAAATCGGTCGATTTACTGTGGTTCTCCCTTTTCCCTCCCCCTCGGAACCCGTTATTATCCCGTTTGACTTTTACATTCACACTGTTTGCCTTCGCGTTTTTAACTCAGACGCCACACTTTCGCATACATTTTTAAAATCCGCTACTACCTATTAAGGCAGTGACACCAATCGCGGCCGTCGCGCGTCGTATCTACACATACATATTATTGTAAACGACGACTTGCGCGCCGAACCCGTAGGATCGTTATAAACACATTCGATTACCGTACCAAAATGTTATTTATCAAGTTGTTACCAGTGTTATTTTATTTAATATTTCTTAAATCAAAATCATAGAGAATAAAAATTATTATCTATAATCAAAATATACTTATAAGTCTATGATAATAATTATGTATTTACACAAAATCTGCTCATTTCAGTTATACTTTCTTTTTGGTTGATTTAATAACACTGTCAAAAAATACTAGTGCTTTTCATCAGTGTTCGAATATTATTTGATTAAACAGAGCTAAGGACATTTTCATTGGTATAGTTTGAAACTATGCTATTATTTTAAATTATTAAAACTCATTTTTTTAAAGTTATTGAAGTTAGTAATATCATAGATCATGTTATTTTGGTTTTGGCTGCGTTTTGTATACTTGTCCAAAAGTTTCAACTAGCAACTTTTTGAAACCGGATTTATCTCTAGATGGTACTTTAAAGAAGTCATTTTTTGACATTTTCAATACTTCTCTCAAAGTTTGAGAATAACTACCCAAAATTTGACGTAAAAAGACTCTGAAGCTACCTTTCTTTAATCCAAACCTTATGAAAATTTAAACATTGGTAGATAATAATATTGGAAATATTTTGGTGCAAGAAAATTTTAAAAATGTGAAAAAAACACATTTTTTTCCAACACTTTTTTTTGTGTGTGCACGTTTTCATATAAAAATACATGTTAAAAAGTTTAGACTAGCAATTTTTTAAAACCGGATTTGTCTCTAAATGGTATTATAAAGAGATCATTTTTCGAAATTCTCAATTTTTTTCTCAAAATTTGACAAAAAGACTCGGGGAAACTATCTTTTTATACATGGTACAGATGTATCAGTTATTAATTCAACATATTCCGAAATATATTGTTTCTTATCCTAGAATTTAACACTGATAATAATCGAAAAACAAAAAAAAATTATAAAATTTTTTAGTGCCGTAATCGACTGTATTTTTACCCGCTCGGTTAGTACACGCACAATACACGACGTGCTTGTTGTTTTTATTATTATTATTAATGTTTATTTATTTATTTATTTTTATTTTTTTTTTCATTGTTATTTCTCCACGCGCAGTCAATGGGCGAGGACCCGACCAGAATGCACTCGCACGTCATGCGCACAATGTTCAGTCACGCTCAGTGCTACAATATATTCGGGCCGGTCTTCTTCCAGATCAAAAAGGCTTTGGCACCGCAATGGGTCCAACCGCACTCGTTACAACAGTTGTGCCGCAAATCCATCCGGCGGGCACTTTTCCGCGGTCGCCAGGGTAACGTTCACCCGGACACGGTGGCCGAGCTTAGCCTGCCCAAGCCCTTGGAGCTATACGTCTCGTACCACAACTGAACGCTTCCTCCTTCTCCTCCGACTTCGTTCTGAGTAATTCCACACGCCGCCGTATAATTATTTACTGTTTTTCTATTAATTCATCGACAAGCGCGCGAATTTTAAATCGAGTTAATTAATTGAAAAAGTCTTAAACGAAAAAAAAATACACCTAATACGTTTTCGATTCATCATTCAAAACCTATCGCGTGCTCGTCACGTCATTTTCCCGGTACATACCCGGTATCCATGGTCCATACCACAATATTATAATTATAATTATTGTTATGTTATACCAAACGCATGCAGCTGTTTTTTTTATTAGTAATTTCACTTATTATTTCATCGGACAATCGTACTGTCCGTGTGGCACTCGTCGAGAAACACAAACGAAAAATTATTGTTTTTTTTTATTCTATCCGTTGTTATCTTGTATCGAATTCGATTGCAAAACACTTTTTCGTAAACAAATTTGTATTTCATCATTTCGACAAAATATTAAGTAGGTACTCACGCCCGTGTTTTAGATAATAAAATATTTTCTCGGTCACCAGAACGAATTATTAATATTCCATACAATCCGGTGATCTAATTTGGGTCATAATATTATATTCTTGCCACGTATATTATTATTATTTAATATCATTGCGTACCTACTACTAACTAACTATAAATCACTTGAATGTTTGTACATGATAATAGTCTATAAATTATATTATATAAACGATTTAGTTTAATTATTATTAGCGATTATAATTATTTAAGTTAACTTAATAATAATAATATGTATTCGTAACATAGTGTTTAATATAAATATATTTTACCGACTACCACCGCTATCGTTTGATACTGTTTTCGTAACAGCGTTAGGTTGGTGAAATATTCATTTTGGTGAAATACCTATCTATAATATTATTTCTTTTCACTCATCTTCTGGACAATGTAAAAGCACAGTGACGACAATATTCATTATGTCAGTTCGTTAGGTCCATTAACAATTAATAATTGTATTATAATATTTTATTAATTATTCGTTTAAATACAATTTCAGTGATATCAATTTTAAGATCACTGCCTTTAGCATAATATAATATAAATTTTATCAATTAATTTATTTTGTAGTTAATTCCTATTATTTACTATCAAACAACAACTTAGTTGTTTTTAATTTTATAAATCTATACGATAATAATAATAAATGTATTTAAATATGTGAGTGTTTCTATAAGTGTACTACTATGTATGTATGTGAATGTGTGCGTGTATTATCTAGTCGCAGAGTAGGCGACCAAACCAAAGGGTAACCTAATATATTTTATTTATATTATTATATTGTTTCAAATTGTGTACTATCGACTAAGATTGTTATTTTCATCCTATTAATTAATTCCAACCAGTTAAACAAATTGATTTCCAACTACCTACTTGTGTAAATTACATTTAAGACTTAAGTAATTCTTGTTTTATACTCAGAAAAATCTCTGTTTGTATTTGGAAATTAATAAAAACACAAATATTTAATTGTTGCTTTTATTTCCATAAATGGCTCCATCATAAAATAACAAATATACAAGTATAATTACGTATGCAATAAATTAAAGGAACAATTCATTTTTATGTTTAACAAGTTAAGAACTAAGTTTAGATGTTTTCTTTAATTTAGTTTTTCCTTGTCCTTTGGTATCCACAGTACTTGGCCTTTGAGCATTTTTCGGATCAATTTTGGACAGAAGATCAGACTCAAGTTTCATATAGTAACCGCCTATACATGAAACATTTATAGTTTAGAAATATTGTTATACAAAATAAAATACCATAAAAGACCAATCATAATCAATTAATTGGTAAGCGGAAAAAAATACCTAGGAAACAATACCAGGAAAAAGTACATGATATAAATTATCTGGAAAATAAGTACGAGGGGAAAAAAGTATACATAAAAATGCATATATGTATAACATATTTTTGGTGTATATATATATCGAAATGGAAATGTATATAAAATATACTAGGTACTTAAACTGTTAAAAGTAAATGAAAATCACTAACGTGTCAATAAAAAAAAAAAAATATGTACAACAATTCTTATTAAATAACAATTATTGTTAAACATATTGAAAATTACTGTTATTGTTTATTAAATGTAGTACCACTCAGAATCGTTTTATTAAAGGGATGATTTATCGATTCTTTATAATTGAACACATTCTCTAAAAGTATCCCAACCGAGGAGTGAAGAACACCCCATGGTACGAAGTACACACTTTTTTATTTTATTGTTTTCGAAATATTTTAAGATAGATATTTAATAGAGTTTATTTTTCTGAGAATTTTAATGTTTCAATATTTTTTTTTCATTAACCTGTTAATTATAATATTATTAATATTTTTTTTGGTTTCCTCAAAATGTATTATTATTAGAAGATTGTCTATTCTGAGTACCTTAAAATCAATCGGTATAAGCAATCTATAGGCCATTGGGCAATCGTCTAATGTTACATATATTTTGGAGAAACTAAAAGAATTAATACAAATTATGTTGATGAAAATTAAACTTGGAAAATTCAAATTTCTCTCAGATCAAAATTTTCAGAAAAATAAACACATTATATAAAGTAAGGTATAAATTGTTTTTACGTAGAATTATAAGAGACCATTTTTTCAATCATTTTTACCCCAAAACACGATTTCAAAAGAAAATTTATCTTAATTTAAGTGTAAACTTTCATGCAAAATAAAATGTAATTTAGACTGGAGAGGTTTGGTGTTTTAGCCCTACATCTGCAGACACTTAAAGTGCTAATAATATACGAATTTTTTGTCTAGGGTACATATTATTTCTTTGATAATTTTTTTCTAATAACATCCAAAAATTAATTACCGTTTCGTTGACAATTATCAATATGGTTGTTGGTAGTCAACATTCGACTACATTCTGTATTCGAATTACTATTTTGATGTAATAAATGTTGAGCAATTTGTCTGAAACATCGTTCTTCATACTCTCTCTGGTTATCTTGATTGCATCGCATCGGCGCCGTCATCGACCATTGATAAGTACCAGAGTATCTAAAATAATATATATTTAATACTATAGGCGTATCCAAAATTTATTCGGTATCAATGGCGTGTGATTAGGAATTTGTACGAGGGGGATACAAATATATTTTAGGATTTTTTTTTTCCAACTGTTACAAATATTAAAAATATTATATAGGGTATCAATGGCGAAGCAAACTTAAAATTACTTGAAAGCAAATAGCTTTTTAAACAAACAAACAGCCCTTAAAGACTTCAACATTTAAATAGTATCGTTACTACTGGCTACAGATGAACATTCGAATGATGCACTTCTGTAGTATCTATGCTTAATTGCAATTAACTTCATAATTTATTCAAAGTATACTACTTGAGAGGTAAGGAACCAACCCCTAGACATAAAAAATTGGGAAGTAACTGCTTCCAAAAAATATGGTTCGTTTCGCCACTGTAGGGTATGATAACGGATAATAGAACTCTATCCGATTTTCTGATGATAAGGTTACACATTATTACATGTTTACATGTTTTACATGTTTAAATGAATACAATTTAAGATCATATAACCGAAAATTACAAATTATATATGGAATAAAAATACGAAATAAAGTTTGACATTCTACGTAAAAAGAGTCATTTGAGACATAATTTCAACGTTAA
>JAIPRM010000182.1:0-14470 GCA_025469315.1 Stegophylla sp. TES_Ste_2020 | reverse complement strand
ATGTTTAAATGAATACAATTTAAGATCATATAACCGAAAATTACAAATTATATATGGAATAAAAATACGAAATAAAGTTTGACATTCTACGTAAAAAGAGTCATTTGAGACATAATTTCAACGTTAAACAGATATTAATTCATAGAGCTAATCCTTAAGAATCGTAAATAGGAAATTATGTTACGTATTTATTGATGATAAAATTTTATATGGTAAAAAAAAAGTCAATATTTTAAGTGAAAATAATGATTTTCCTTAATATTTTAATTCTGAACAAGACCAAAAAAAAATCCCCTGACTAATTTTTATTTATTTCTTTTTCTGTGCTGTTGCCTGTTAGTAAAACCATATCACTTTTTACCTGGAGTTTAAAGTTTTATTAAATAAAAACGAAGTATTTCCGATATTTTTAAAATTTTATACTCAGTCCAAAAATAATTATGAAAATCTCGTCAACAGAAATTATTTTTGTTTTTTTTGTTCGACTTTTCGATAGTTTTTCTTACAAGTGGAAAAACTTTAAAGATAAGAGAAAAATTACTTTGAAGTAGCTAACTTTTAGACCATAATATGTAATTTAGTATTACCCGAAAAAGAAATAACACACTTAACAAAAAAAATACTACTTCATTGTAAAACCATTAATTATACATTCTTTGTTTCATTCGGAATATAAATGGCTTGGCGGATCTATCCCTTTCGTCCCCTCCCTTAATTACGCTCCTGTTCTCTATGTATGTGTCGTAAACTCCAAATATAATATAATATACCTATATCTATGCTTTAATGTTCTTATAGCTTTTGAAGACCGTTTTGTATTTTTTTGTTTATAAGACGTTTTTTCTGAATGTACCGAGTCACTGTCGCTAAAACTTGACAACGAATCTTCGACTTCTTCAAAGGATGATCCAAATGACGAATGTATTCCATTTGAAGGAACCTCTGTTGTTGTTTCGTATACATTGTCGCCTTTCACAAAACAATAATTACGCATAGTCATGAAATATTGTATTTATTTATTGTATTGTTTATTTTACTTGTATTAGGTGATACAGGTCTTTTGGTGATAGGTTTGTCCCACATTTCGGTTAACAGTGGCCGCTTACTTGTCGACGTGCCCATTACAATGTTATCCCACCAAAACTGAGATTTTCTAGACGTCACTTCACTCGAACCTGAATAAAAAACAGAGAAAAATCATTCAAATATCGAGCTTGTAGCCACATTTAAACATTAAAATGTATACCAATAAATGGAGTAAACCGATGAGATTCACTGGTCCAGGCAGTGTTTTGATCATTACTATTCGTATCGCCTATAATATCAAACGTTTACAATTTATACAAACTATTTTTTTCAAAATTTCTGATAAATTACCATGTGTGTCGATAAGTTTTGAAAATCCGTTAGAAAAAAACATCGGCGGATCAACGATTGTTAAAGATGGAAACATTTGCATGATTTTGTATGTTTCTACTTCAGCCGCATGTTCAAGTATCGGAATATGCTCTCGATGGTGACAGCCCTGTTTAAATATAATAATTTTATTGCATTCAATTTGACAATTTAAAAAATGTTAAGTATCGAAAACTCTTTCTATGATATTTCCAATACGTCAAACCCATTATTATTATATGTGAACACTTTGGTCTCTAGTTTAAGACGTTTTAATTAAATTTAACTTTGAAGAATACACAGTTCAGACATAGGTACTTAATTTTATATTTTACAAATAATAACGTTTATTATGATAATAACCACGTCCCCATTTATAATGTATATGTGTTTAAATATATCTAGGAGCGTATTTTGAAGATTCGTCTCGGGCACAATATTACCATATAAAGACTGTTGAAATAGTAGACATGTGAAGGTTAGGCCACTGAAATTGATGAAATACTACAACAAGTATGATTTTTGTGTATGTATCATATGACTAATTTTGCGAACTGTGTTATTTTAAGGCATGTTTTGCATATAAAAGTTTCAAATTATTTATGAATTAATAATTAGTAGGATATGGATTTTTTTTTACAATACACTATTATATCACAAATTATAATAATTATTTAACATGAACATTAAAATGTCTTAGACCACCACACTTTATTTTATTCATTTTTTTTTTTTTATTTATTAAAAATAAAATAAATTTCAATTTGAAATGCTTTTATTATATTAATAATGTTTTATAATATTTATACTGTCTTAAAATCTAAACCCTAATTTTTAAGAAATTGTATTGAAAGTTTCTGTTTCTTTTGGAGTGATATGTATCTTGTTTATTATTTGTTTTGTTCTAATAATACTACAAAAATTATACACACTTGTTATACTAAGACAAGACTTAAGTAAAATAAATTAATAGGATCACGATGAAAATCAAATATATTTCTTCGAGAAAAAAAAGACATTTTTGAATTTAAATAAAAACTTACAAATGGATTTTTGATTGGCTCATACTTAAAAGTTCTTTCGCTGCAACATGGATAACGCCCTAAATACATAACATACATAAATCAGTTTAAAGTAAAAGCTCATTTCATAAAAAATGTTAATTTTTTTAAATGTTAATAATTTTCATATTACTGATGAACATATTATTAAAATAGATTTATTATAACTAATTTGTTATTTCTAACAACGTCAAATATTCTAAAAAAAAATACTTTTCATACGAAAAAAGAATAATGTGCAAAACAATGCAGCAGTTATAAAAAAAAAAAATGCAAATAATTTTACCAATAGGATAATAAAGATATCGATTATTTTCAACCGGATAATACTGTGGTAGTTGCGTATGAAATTGACACCATCTTTGATTTTTAACCGGATACATGTGTTGACAACGTGAACATCGCATAAAATGGCATTCCGACCACAAAGACCAGTAAACAATTCGCCAACATTTATGCTTTGAAAACAATGATTTTACGTGGTCATTTAATGTCCATTTTGGATCTCTATAATAATATAAATCGTTAGAAAACATCAGTAAATTTTAGTTTCTTAACAAAATGAAGAAGAAGCTACTGTTTTTACAATGATGTTTATTTTTTTTTTTTCTATAAACACTTTTTCGTATAGATATATTTGTCTAAAATGTTCGATCAGCAACTTTTTAAAACCAAAATTGCCTCTGGTTGGTACTTTAAAGAGGTCATTTTTTGAATTTCTCAATTCTCTAATTTATAATATAAGAAATATTTTGGCACAAGAAAATTTTGAAAATGTAAAAAAAAAAATTCGGGCATTTTTCCAACATTTTATTTTCTCATTAAATTTAATTTTTTTTTTCCTTTATTTATTTATTAAATAAAAGAAGTAAAGTAAAGTTAGGGTTAGATTAGGTTAGGTAAGAGATTAAATAAAATTTATTATTATTATTACTCAGTTAAAACAAGACTTGGGTGTAAAGACTTTATATACCTAATTGTAAGTATTACCATCTATAATATCTATTTCATTATAGTTTACAAAAACTTTTCTTACTGTAAAATGGTTATAATTATTACATAATAATTAAGCATTATTTTATTAAATAACTTGGAATCCATCTTCCCTATAAATGCTATCCAGTACAAATCAAAATAATTATGGTTAATTCCACGAATACATTTCATTTATTAATATTAAATTATTTTTAATCGAGTACCTAATAATATGAATAAATAGGAAAGAAAAATTGATGAACTATATTATGAATCGAATAGTGGAAGACTATTTTTCTTACAAAAAATCTCACCGATGGCGGGACTTAAACTAATCTGTACCTAAGTACCGAGTATTTTTTACCTAATTAAAAAAAAAATTTGGTGTGGAAGCCTTCTGAATAGGTAACGCCTTTCAACAAGTCCCAATTTACTCACAATCACAAGTTAATTGAGTACATACATAGTAAAGTGTAAATTGAAACTATTTAGACAGCAAATAATATATATATAATATAGGTGCATTATGTTTAGCGATAAACGTTTAAAGAATATTCCAAAAACGTAATGGCAATAACGAAATTATTATTCCAAATTTTAATTTTAATGTCAATATAATAAAATATACTGATTTTATTAATAAATAATATTTTCAATATTCTGATCCCTGGTGTCTTGGACTACAGAGATAACACTGTCTACATTCATGACTAAATAACTAATAGATAGTTATTTAGTCATGGTGTCTAAAGTAGGTACCTAGTTATTTTATAATAAAGGTACTGTATTAAGTTAACTAAAAAACGTGAACTAATAACGTTAGCAATTAGCATAGTATTATGTTATTACAATAATTACGACGCCATCATGTTAAACATACTTAAAATGTTAATGATAAATATATGCAGCGAACGATTATTACCTAAAATGACATGCAATTACACTTCCATTTTGAGCAATCTTAAAGGTCGGTGGTTTACAAGGTATCCTGCCCGCAACGCTTGGAACTAAAATTGTATTACAACGACAGCAACTATAAATAGATTGATTAAATGACTTTGACATCCGCTTTCGAAATATCTTGACAAATATAATACAAAATATCTATAGAAATTTTAATAGCTGCAATTTTAAAAATGTTAGATGATTTATTTAAAACATAATCTTAAGTACTGTGTACTGTGTTAGAATAAATAGTATAGCTATAAAGATATAATTTCAGAACTCACCAAAAAATATATAACAAATTAAAAACTTTTTTTTTAAATTTTAAATACTGTTTATTATTTATGCTATTAGTCTGATTTTAACTAGTTACACGCTTAGGATTCGGTTTTAAAATAACCATCTTGCAATTTAATTATATAACTAATTGCTAGATAATAGTTAAATAAAACAAAAGGATACGTTTTACGAGCGTAAAGCAGAGAATTTTTTTCCAGATCGATTAAGACGCCAATCTTCACACTTTTCTACTTCACTCAACTTCGATATCAAAACTTTACGCACGTAACACGTATAAAGAAAAAAATATATTTTATAAATAGACAGAGAAAAATTTTTCATGCCTATACAAGACTGTACACACCTACTCATTAAAAATTTATTTAGAAAATATTTTTACTTAAAACATAAAGAGAGAATCATGTTCACCCCGAGTTTAACCATATGTAAATTTTTAATTTTATTTTCTCTTTAGAGTGTAATAATAAAACAATATTTTTGGTCTGAATATTTTTTTTATGATTTACAGTTTTCTCAGATATTAACGGTCACTACCAATAACTTAATATATTAATATCATTTAGGTTTTCAAATTTTCTTTTTTGAAATAGTTAAAGAGGCGCAAACATTTTACAATGACAGAGTAAAGGAAAAGAGTAGGTGTTCCAAAAAAATATACTATCAATATTCATCTACTCTAAACTTTAATGCTTACATCTCTTAAACTATTGGCCAAATAATAAAAATAAAAAATAATAAAATTTCTAAAAAAAATACTCTCCCTCAATATTAAGTCATGAGTAATGCTTTTCGTTTAAATTAATTAAAAAATCATGCAAATAAAATATTAATATTTTCATAACGACATGTTATTTTATCAATGTTTTAAATCGTATACAAAAAACAACTAATTTATGCATGTTTCGAATATAGACACCTATTACCTCCGTGACATTTTACCATAGGGTCAAAATGATGATTTTTCATCTCTAAAATAATATATTTGAAATAAAATTCCATTAGAAACGTTTTATTTACTATTAATACCTCCCCTTTGCAAAATCTTGCGTGCGCCATTATTGGTAGGAAACAGTGTAATATTATCCTGTAAATAGTACAGTCATCTTAAATTTTTATTTCCAATTGATTTGTATTATTTTAATTTTTCACTCATTGTTCGCGTGATAGTGGTTGATGGAATTATGAATTTAGCTTTTAAATAAAGTAAACAGAATAAAATCGTTAGTAAATAGAAGTTTTGAAAAATTTTGATATCGTTTTAAATAATTCTCTGTAGCTACAAAAAAAATACTTAATTACAAACTGAACTATTAAATACGACTAAACAGCAATCGTTTTAATTAGAATCTTAAACATTGTTAAATTTTTTATTTGGACATCAGATTAATTTATGAGTAATAAAAGAAAAATGTTCAAAGGTTAATACTCAATAAATAATGAATAAAGAGACATATTATGTATAGGTACATAAAAAATAAAATAAATAAATATAGTGCAATAGCTAATAGCTATACATTGATTTTTTTTTCCATGTACCTATATAATACATATGTATATTTTAACAGGTTACTTTATTTTAATTGTTTACGTGTTTATCAAAACAAAATGCATTAAGGTAAGAAAACTCTGCCTTTTAATTATTATAGACGTTACAATAATAATGAATAAATAATACGATTAATAAAAAAATAAAAATTATTAAATGTCTAGTCCGGTGCCGGTTAACACCAAGGAACACGTTTATTACATGTGATCCGTAATTGAATTTACTTATCGTATAACTTGTTCTTATTTTATTATATGATTACTGATTAGTATAGTACTCGATAATAAAATTATTACAACCTAACTATAAAAAATTTGTTCTTCTAATTGATATAAAAATCGCGTAATGCAATACTACGGTTGTAGTTCTCAGAACTAACTACTTATCTTCTTCCACAAGAAAATTAATATACATTTCTCAGTTCATTTATCGAAGCAAAAATAAAAATACCTCGTCTGATGACAAAATAGTCAGCTCAAAAATACAATAATATGTTTTCTATGTTTATTACACTTACATTGAAAATGTATTTAACTCAAAAGTATTCTCAAAGTGATATTCACAACAATAAACTTATTAAGACATTAAATCTACTACTTAATTTTCGACAAGTAACTATAATGCCAACGAAATTACAAAACAATCCTTTTATTTTTCTCCCTTTTTGCTTACATTTGTAGTAGATCTTATTAAGAATCTTTAACACGTAGATCCTTTATACTTCCTATAGTAAATAACCAATACTATGGAAAATCTTTGATACTAGCTACTAGAAATGTAAATGTTTGTACAAAAAAAGGGCCGACTAGAAATATAGCACTTCACCTATTAAGAAAGACTTTTTGGCTGGATACTACCCATTAGAGGTTAGGTTATGGTTAGTGTTATCAGTGGCGTACGCAGGATTTTGAAATGGGTGGGGCTATTAATAAAAAAAAAAGATGTATATTTCTAGTTTCATTTGATTTGAAATCGATATTTTAAGATACCTATGCAAAATAAAGGATATAGAATCAGATTATAGAATGAGCAGTTGCTCTTCCTGCGGCCTGATTTTTTCTAAATATGGTAGGAATCTATACATATACATATTTACAAACATAAAAATTAATAAATAAAAATCAATGTATTATAGTTATAAATAAATATTTGTTTATTTGAATACAAAAATAAATAAAAGAAAATAATAAGCGAAGCCTGGAGTACTCTTAAAATTGTATTAACGACGGGCTTCTACTTAAAAAATCATCATTAGGTTAAACAATGTGAGATATGCAAGACTGAATAAAAAAAAAGTTTTTTTTTCTTTAGTACGTAATATGCATGAAATATAAAATAAAAACTTCAAAATAAATACGTTTATTAGGTGAGAATGATATTCATTAATCGACTTACTAATATGCATAAGCTAGTGTACTATAATGACCTAATTCACGTTTTGGATCTCGTTTGCATAAATCCCATATTAGTTTCGTAAACAAGCGAGATTTTAACTTATCCTTTACGTCTAACATATTCTCCACATCACAATTATTAAATTGATTTGATAATCTAAATAAAATTGAGAGCCACATTTTACTAGTTTCATAACTAAATATAACTAAAATAATGATATAAATTTACTTACAAACCTTGTAATTACACCGTCATTAACACATCCAAAACTTGCTGAAGATGATAGTACATCATTAATATTATTTTTGCAAAATAATAAACATTCTTGAAATAAAGGTTCCATTTGAAGAAATGACGCAGAAACTAAAATTGGTACTACATTTCCATTATCTAAAAAAAAAATTAAAAGTATGCTTCGTCCAGAAATTCTTAATAGAATAGAATATAATACATATATATGTTATTCAGGTATATTCTATAACCATTCGTAATGCCAAGAAGACTAGAACATCTATCAATAAATATAAATAAACATTCATATTTCATTGTTCATTGTGGCATTAGCGTAATTAGGAAAAAATATTTTGGGGGGACTAAAATGTTTATTTATTTATTTAGCCCCCGGTAAAGTACATTAACCTTAAGCAACTTTTAAAAAAATCTGGGGGAGCTATGAGTGGTTTTTAGGGGGTTTAGCCCCCCCCCCCAAGCCCCCACCTAAATATGCCTATGGTGCTCGGAACACCGAGACCTTTTTCATATCATTTGCGGTCAAAATATTTCGGTAGTATGTCCGGTTTTTTTTTTTAATTAACTATTATAATTTTAGCTGAAAACGAGAGTAAAAAATAATTCACCTAACTAATTAAATATTTATTAAATTTAGTGCATAAATAGAAAATACATGGAAAATTATTTAATCCAGATTTCAGATATATATAATATTCTATACTGGTTATTAAATTAAATTTTAAAACTTATCAATTATTATGATAATCAAATGATACTAGTGCATTACGTTAGAGGCGAGCAAATTTTAAATAACATGAAATAAAAATTTAATTAATATAGTGAATAAAAATGTACTCATTCGTTTTATTGTGATTAAATTTTCTTCAAATTAAATTGAATTGACATTATTGTCAGTTTATTACCACATAGGTAATTATTCACAAAGAATAATAAAAAAGCAGTTATCATAGTTACTACATAGTTACAATCGTCATTAGTCACATTATCAATATTATAGTCTTTACACTCGATAAAAATAATAGAAAATACGACTCAACAATAATTAAGAAAACACTACAACACCGTCTATAAATTGTTCATAAAAACCGTTTCACTCGGGCTGTTATCTAAGTAGAACGTGTGAAACATCCAAATTGTAAAATTTTGATGAAGTATCACAAGCTTTTTATTTTTTCGATGGAAAATCGTTATTTATATATAAAAATGCTTATTAAAAACAGTTGGTACGACCGATTTTTACGAAACTTGATACATAGATAGAGAATTACACAAGGCGAATATTTTAGTGAAAGATAATTTTTACGGACGAATAATTCAAAATTGTATAAGGTTTTGAATGAATTAACATCGGAAAAAGTACTGACAAGTTTACTGGAAATACCGAAATGAATATTATAATGAAATCTATTTTAGTTATTTAGTTGCAACTTACAAAATAATAGAGAAAAAGACTTGAAACTTTCACCAACTACTGAAAGTAGTTACGTGCGTATCTCATAAAATTTTCAAAAACATTCGACCAATTTTGAGATAAGTAAAGAACTTTGAAAAATTTGGAAATTTTTCATTTTTTGTTGGTTTTTATTTCATAAATTTTTAATGTATGGATGTTAAAAATTGAAAATTGAATACAAACATACTCAATACTCATGTGTATTACCAAAGATATTGAAAAAATCACGAAAATCGTAAGTTAATTTTTTTTTAACTGTTTAAAGTTTGCATTTTGACATAATTTATTAAATTTACATAAAATAACACACTTCAACGCATATAAAAAATAACTGGTTCAACCGGTCTTTAGGAAAAACATAGATGTATTTGTGTACAGTACATAGATGGAGAATTAGGTACATTGCGATTATTTTAATGGAAAAAATTTTTTTACGGAAATTTTACAAGGTTTTCATTGACAAAAAAATCGAAAAAAGTACAGAAAAGTTACTATAAATATTAAATACTATAAATAAAAATGGACATAGATTACTTTGTTATTAATTAACGGTATTTGCTACCAACTACAAATCAAGAAGAGTTAAATAACATTTCAATCATATCCACTGAGCACGGAGATTCTAAAACCATAAAATCATGTATTAATAATGAATGAATTCGTTATTTTAGTTGACTTATAAAGAATTATTGAACGCTTTATTAAATAAAGATATGTTTATATTATTCAATTTTGCTTTTTACGATATATTTTTCCTATAATTAAAAAATTGTATGAATGCTGAAATGTTATTTTATATTTTCATTAGTAATAAACATTTCTATAACGAATGCATGTATATGTATTTTTAGTAAAAATATTGAATATCACTTTGATATTAACATATCTTCGATAATTCGAATTTTTGCTCCTTTTACACGATTTTTTTTTTTTTTTTTTTGTAATTAATATAAATAATATTAAGGTACTGATGTAGTCAATGAACGAATTGAATAACTAAATACGAGTGGAACTAGATAAAGAATTTAGATATAGACATAAATTTAATGTGGTGAAAATGTTCTGAGTAAATAATTAACAGAAGAACAAAATCAAAAAGGTATCAAACTTCTCTCCTTAGATAAGGTTCTGGTGAAGCTATACATATTATTTTGTGTGAACAGTTTCTATAATTGGGTCACTATATTCAAAATAGTGTAGCTGTATGAAATTTTAAATTTTAAACCAGTAAAAATCTATTACATTCGAGAAACGGTTCTGAGTGGAGTTAGGTCGCATTACTATTTTTTTTTAGAGAATGCAAAATCCTAAGTTATTGATTGAGAAAATTTTTAAATCTCATTCAATATTATAGTTTTAGCATAATAACTGAATAATCCATGACAATTGAGTTACTCGTTAAAATAATTTATTTTGCCCATTTTGATATTTAAGGCTCTACTAAATTTAAATACCGATAACTAGAAAATATCCCAAGATTTTACCTCGATTATTTTCGGAGTTACGTCTAAATGTTTAAAATCGATTTCGTCCAAATCTAGTTTTGGGTATATTTTACTTTTTCAATATTTCGGTATATTACAGTTGGAATAACCATATGAATAATAAGAATAGTACCAACTAGATTTTTAACTTCAAATTTTTGATCTATAATATAGATGTATAATTATAATACGATGTAGATTTTACTACCCTAAAAGTGATTTAATACATGATAAAATAACAGTAGTAAATATTCTTTAATGTAAAATCAACACATTCTTCGCTCTTCTCAGAATCTAAAATCGAGTACTGATCGATTAATACTTTGAACGGTAAGCCTTCATTTCTCATACTGGCACCAATAGATATAATATTATAGCGTCACACATTACAATATTTTATTAAGTATCCCTATCATAAAATACAACGTTTTACTGAGCAATACTAAGAAATGTATTTAATTCAAAAACAATAATTGTATATATTACCTAATGTTGGCCATTCATTTTTCGCTTTTAAATCTTTTTTAACCCACTTCATCAACCAGTCAAATATAGGGATTTCACAATGTACGGATATATCTATGTCTTCCAAACGTTGCCCTACAACATAATTTTAAACGAATACGATGATAATAAAAAAATAATTTTATTTGCTGTTCTTACCTTTTGTAACCTCGGAAAAATATCCCATTTTAGAAATGAGAAGTCGTTTGGGACATCGAAATACCTTTTTTAATTTTTGAACTGCATCACACACATTGATCTCGATCTCAGTACTTGAATTGTTCAATATTTTAATTTTATTATTTTAATATGTTATTATTAAATGATTCAATTTTTTCAAAAATTTCAATACTTACTCTCCCTTTGATTTTGATGAGTTATCTGTTGTATTACTCTTTTGTTTTGAACATATTTTATCTTTGCTTAAAGGATTACTAGTTTTCGATCCAAATGATTCAAATGTCTTTAAAACATGATTTGCTGTTAATGTTTTTTTAACAATAAATGGAAGTACTGAATCCAAAATACCCTCGTTCATAATATCCTTGAGCTTGTGTTTAAGAATACATTGTACTCGTTCAATACTAGTACTTTGCATTATTTTTCCTACTTCGTCTTCTGTGTCATGCTTTTTATCTGATAGTCGTAAAAATACATTATTGCGAGATAGTTCAGTCCAATTAATATAAGTATCGTGTATTTTTTTGTCTTTGTCCGAAGTTAAAACATCATTTATCCGATAAGCTAATATCAAAAAATCTAAAAATTCTTGTACATCGATTTGGTTGTCTTCGGAAGTTACGCACAAGGCAGTTTCGAGTTTTTTTGAACCATCAGTTGATGAATTCATAACTTACGGAATAGCAATTCGCATTTTTGTTGGTTGTTTTATGAAATCACAATAAGTACTTACATAACCTCGTTACCTATCTTAATTATTTTGAGCAAACGATTTTGAATATATTATTAGGTAATAAAAAAAATTATTTAACTTTAAATTTAATAACTAAACAAATAATAACTGTATTATACAAAACGTTAATGTTGAACTATTGAACTTCATAAATAGAGTAAAAAAAAAAAATATTGCATAAAAAAAGTAACTTGTAAAAGTTAATGATTAGGAAGTACTAGAGCTATGTTTGTTTGTTTCTATAGAAACTAAACAATAATACGGTTCTGTAAAATAAGTCATATCACGGTATTTATTTGGTTACTATGATACAAAAGATATATATGTATATATTATATTTATAGACAAAAAATGACATTATATTATTAATAGGCCACAGTAAAAAATATTAAGAAAAGCTTTCCAAAAATCTTGGAAACCTTTACGTGAAAATTATATTTCTACTTAGATTATTTGTATTTTACATTCTAAGGGGAAGAAGCTAGTGTTTTTATTATGATATATGTATATTATATTTCTTCTGTTAACACTTTTTCGCACAGAGATACTGGTCCAAAAGTTTCGACCAGCATCATTTTGAATCAGAATAATAAAAATAATAAATATTAAAAAAAGTGTTAAAAAAAGCCGGACATACTTCGCACGATGGGTGGGATTCTCTTGACGGGTATATTTAATTTTAAAGAAACGATAAATCATTTTTACAATAAAAAAATTCTGAACGAGGGAAGTTAATAATATAAAAAAAAAATATTAGAAAAATGTCCAAAATTTTTTTTCACATTTTCAAAATTTTCTTGCGCCAAAATCTTTTTTATAGGATTTTCTTTCTATGTTTAAATTTTCATAAAATTCTGATCAAAAAATGATGGTTTTCGAGTCGTTTTTGTCAAATATTGGGTAATTTTTTCCAAAAAAAATATTGAAGAATTGAGAAATTCAAAAAATGACCTCTTTAAAGTACAATCTAGAGGCAAATCGGGTTTCTAAAAGTTATTGATCGAAACTTTTGGACAAGTATTTCTATACGAAAAGTTGTACACAGAAAAAATAAATAAACATCATTGTAAAAACTTCACTTCGTTCAGAATCAAAAAAATTTCCAAACATTTTTTTTTCACATTTTCATAATTTTTTAACGCAAAATATTTCTCAGATTATTGTCTATCTATATTTAAATTTTTATAGAATTTGGATTAAAATAATATAATTGCTAAATCTTTTTTGCCAAATTTTGGATAGTTTTTCCTAAATTTTGAGAAAAACCATTGAGAATTTTGAAAAATGACATCTTAAAGTACTATAAAAGTTTTAAATGCAAATCGGGATTAAGAAGTTGCTGGTCGAAACTTTTGAATATTATGTATTTCTATACGAAAACGTGTACGCAAAAAAAGAAATACTAATAATAATAATAAACATCACTGTAGATAACAATAGCTTCTTCGCTTCACTCGGAATCTAAAAATGTTTAAATCTATTGATGTAAAACATTTTTACCCCTGTCAACCATAGAACTATGACAAGCTCGTGTACAAGTAATATGAAAATGAACATTATTTTATTGTTTTAATACGGCGAGAATAGAATAATTAAATAAGGGGCACAAAAATTCAATTTTTCATGAAAATTCTAGGGCTGGCATATTAATTGGCAATCTACATTAATATAATTTATTCCTAATATTATAATGTTGTACGTACATTGTAGTACAATAATTATTCAGGTACACGAAAACTAAACTTAGGTAATTTTCCTTTTATTTAACACACATATTATAACCGATATAACCCTTTTTATCAACAGTAATTAAGTGAACTTTGAAGAAGTACTTACGTAAGGTTAATTTTTAATATTTTGATAATAATTGCATTAATAATCATGTTGAATACGTCATAATATTGTATGTTTATACACTGTTCACAATATATTTAGTATACACTTCATGTTTTTTATCTCTTTGTGCGATAAGAATTTAATAATTATAACCTGTAGTTTTTTACACTCCGATTAAGTAAACCGTAACAATTGAAAATATTTATTCGTAACCTCGTCAAGGTAGACTTATAAACCCATCTCGCTATAAAGACAAATGGATCATAATTTGTGTATCTTCAAAATATACAGAACAACTTATAAAAAAGCCGGACATACTTCGCACGATGGGTGTTCTTCGCACGACGGGTGGGATTCTTTGACGGGTGTATTGAATTTTAAAGAAACGATAAATCATTTCTTCAATAAAAT
>JAIPRM010000181.1:0-74013 GCA_025469315.1 Stegophylla sp. TES_Ste_2020 | reverse complement strand
ATATTGTTATATTTGATTATTATTATTATTTTTATACGTAATATAATATGCTACAGTCAGATATTATTATTCTTTAAACTGTTTAAGAAAAAAGCCAGTCTAGAATCAAATAATAAAATTTTAACTCAGCTAATTACCGCATTTGTAACAATTTTAGGAACCATTAGTCGTTTAATTTTAAATGTTCCATAACTTGGTGAATATTGGTCTAAAAAGTTTTTTTTCTATCAAGTCATTATTCAATCAAAACAATGAGACAAAAAAAAAAATTAAATAAAAATAACAAAATAATGCGGTCCTGCAGATGGCACTTGGAAAAATTAATGTGGCACTCAAAGGGTTAAATATTAGTAAAAATGATTTTGTGCGATCAGAAGTTTAAGCTTTTATCATTAAAAATAGACTAATAATTCTTAAAAATTAATTATGTTACGAGATAAATTTAAAAAGTCGGACATTATATTTCGTACCACGGGTGTTCTTCACTTCTGAGAGAAATTTTATGAGGTGTGCGCGTGACTATTTTTAGTAGTTAGTAAATATTTCAACTTTCTAGCTCCATAATTTTTTAAGTTATGTTAAAAAAATAAAATCGAAGTTACAAAAATTTGGGTGAATCACTTTTGAGTAATCTAAGCATGCGCATAGAAATTATTATTATAATTTATAATATAAATTAAAATTTAATGAGAAAATGAAATGTTAATAAAATATCTAAATAAAAAATTATGGTTTCCAAGTCTTTTTTGACTTTTTTGAAATTCAAAAAATTACTTCTCTCTAAAGTACCAACTAGAAGCCAATCTGGTTTTAAACAGTTGCTGATCGAGATTTTTGGAGTAGTAGATACTTTGTTATATTCAGTACAATACTGAATATAACATAAATAAAATCCAAATATACTAAGTTCTTCAAATAAAATAGCTGTGTAAGCCACCGGAATTTCCTCGGTAACCCAGTGGCCCAGGCCCTGTATTATATATATCCCTTACACACACATATGTATGTATGTATATATATATATATATATATATGCATACACATAGACATAATATATTCTCCATATATTAACACTAGTGCAGTAGGTGCTTAATTATAGAACATGGCACATAAACTTATCTTTCAGACACTGTTTTTTTTGTGAAACCAATAAATTTAAATGATTATTCTAATAATAAGTATTATTAAACTGCTGCTGGGATTAAGCGAAATCATGATTGATGAAGTTCTGTGTACTGATTATGTATTTGTTTTTTTGTGATTTATATTTTATTCTAGTGTTCAATTTGTGTATATTATTTATCATTTAATTTATGTAACACAAAGATTGCTAAAACTTAAATATGTAATTGCCATTTAAATGTTTATAATACTCCAATACTCCAGTCTTTCAGCTTTTTTGAATTTATATTTTATATTTATACACAATACTCTTTATTTTTATTTAATTTTTATCAACAATTTTTTTAGAATGCAAAGTATGGAGAAACCCATTAGGCCTTTTTCGTGGTTCAGAGTATTCAAGATATTACAATTTGACCAAAAGAGATCCTTTGACATTTTATGATATGAACTTATCAGCTCAGGATCATCAAGCATTTTTCATTTGTGATGCAGATAGTGGAAAACCAGATTATGAAAGTATAAAAATTAGTATATTTCATATTACATATTTATCATTGTTATTTATAGTGAATGCTATTTTTATTTATTTAAGTAATGCAAGCTGCTTGGAGGGAAAGAGTACCTGCTGCCAGACTGAAAGCTGCACATTTAGCTCTGGAAAAAAATCCCGAATGTGTGACAGCTTTAATAATGTTGGCTGAAGAAGAAGCACCAACCATGTTAAAATCTGAAAAAATTTTGCGAAAAGCATTAAAGCTTGCTGAAGCTAATTATAAAAAAACACAAAAGTCTCACCACCTGGATTCAAATATTGAAATGCAACACAGTAATTTATAAGATAATTTTATTTTAGATCTTATTATATCAAAGTAATATGTCCTATCATAACACACTTATGGAAAATACAATCTAACTATTGAACTCTATGATAACTGGAATGCTTGAAAGAGATAGCAATTATGTTAATAGGAGATAGTGAATACTTTAGGATTATCTATTTTTGTTTAACATATAATAAATAATTGTATATTTATGCTTTGAAAATATATATTTTTTCGTTTTGCTTAAGATTTTAAATAATCCAGTAACTTATTTTTGAAATTGTATACCTGTTACAATATATTTCTGTAAATGCAGCTGGTTATTTATTTATTGATTTTGAACTTGATCTACAAGGAACTGTTTAGTGTATTACTATTGCTTGGAATGAATAAGTTTCTGAATAGCTAAATAAAATGCTATTTATTATTATTAAACACTTTTCAGTGGCAAATCACCTACTCTTGTATTGTTTGCTATGTCTTGTGTAAAAACAAAAATATATACTTAGTTGTAAAACAGATTACATTAATTGTCCTAAACTACTAACAGTGTGACCTCAATATACATCAAACTTTTTATTACGTGTCTTCTCCTGTAATTGAAATATAATACAGGGGGAAAAAATTTGAATAATACTCAATAAAATAAAATAATAAAATTGTATTATGTATTATACATATATTGTATTATATAATTCAACTTAAACCCTGACCATGATTTTTTAAATAAAAACTGATCGTAAGTAAAAACTTATTTGAATATTTATGTGTTATTCTATTACAAATTCCCTCAGCCTCGTTTATTTTATACAGAACATGCTTAATATATCACCCTGTATATTATAAATTTTTTTTAGAACCATGTTGGTATGCGTTTAGCTAACTAATAACAATTTGAGTTAATTTCATTTAGTACAAGTTTGTATCCTGTTTGAAAATAATTGATTCTACTAAAATTATTTTTTCCAAAATTTAAAGACCATCTTGCCTTAATATCTAGTAGTTATTACTTATCAGAAGCTATAATTAATTAACATATTTTCATTAAATCATTTTAAATGTATCAAACTCGCAAAATCATTTAAACTCAATTCACTAAAGTAACATTCTTATTTGGTTTTATCTACATTGATCATATAAAGCCAGTTAACATTCCAGTTTTCATAGAGGTCAGTAATCCAACATTAAATTTATTTAGAAAAATGCTTAAACACAAAGATAATTATAAAATACAATTTGTAAAACTATTAAATAATTTATTTATGGAAATAAATAAATTTGTCATTTATCACTGTGTCCATGTGAGCTGTCCATGTGCAAATAATTGTATTTGTCATTACTTAGTTTCTATTTTCTTTCAAATCTTTGCAAGTTATATTCATTAAAAATACTTTCTTTTTAATTAGTTACTTCTTCCACGGAACTATAATAATGTTTTGGTTGGACAGTTATGTGACCAACTAATTGTAATCATATTTTATACAGTACTAGTCAACACAAGGCTGTTTTAAATGATAGTGTATGCTCTGTATATCAATTGAATATAATTATATAGTTGCTCCCTAGTTATTTTTTTTGCTCATATATTTGTGTATATGTATGTATTATATTAAAACTTAAGGATCCTGTGCAATAACCGGTTATCTCCATTATTTTTAAAATTGTAAGTTTTACATTTTTTATAAAGAAAAATGTCAACATATTGATGCAATAGCTAGTATATCTATTTAATAGATAAGCTGATATTATAAAAATGGAGATGTCTGGTATACATAATTCGGTTAACTTACCAGCTATTTCCTGAAATACACTGTGTAAGATACATAACTTAAATGTATTACCACTTTGCATTATTTCAGATTATATTTTTACCTTGAATTGCAATTGAAAAAAAATTGAAAAATTCGTCATTTTGGCAGCTATCTCCAATTTTTTTTATTTTCTATTACTAATTTATTAATGTACTTAATATAATGTAAAATGTAAATATTTATGTATGTATAATTAGTTTTTATACGGGGAATTTGAATATGATTTTGCAATTTTTATATTTTCATCGATAATTTAATTATTTCATTTTAGTTCCTCCTGAACAGTTAAAAAAAAATTTATGTGGCTGGTTGTTGCACAACAAACACACACACACAGTAACAATACTATGGATCTAAAAAGTTTTTACAATAAAATTAGGTACTAAATTTATTAATAAAAACTGAAAATAGTAATTTATTTACATAACAATGTACCTAACTATATATATAAATTAAATGAAAGTTTCCTTGAAATGATTTGTTTTAAAAAAAGTCCATATTTTTATATTATTAAACAGTTTTTATAATAATTTTTCCAATTTTGATTTGATAATGTAGACATTAGTAGTATTTTTAAAGATAATTTAGACTGTCCTGGTCAGTTGGAATATTAGATATTTATTACATTTTGATAAAACTATAGAGCCCTTTATTCACTGAAAATATATTGATTATAATATTATGAATATTAAATTTTAGTAATTTAATCGGTGGAATTGATTTGCAAAAATTTATACATGTACAATTTTACAGGTTGGCTCTAATTGATGTATACCTTTTTTAGTGACCCTAAAAATTTCATTGCAAAATATATATACATTTTAAATTAATCCTAAATACTTTGACAATAGATTAATGCATTTCAGGTTGTCTTAAAAAATTGGTGCAATTGACAAACACTCTTATGTTTTAACTCATTCGCTGTATCATTAAAACTTCATAGCAATACCTTCAACAGTTTTCAAAAAATTTTTATATAAAATATAATGGCCAATAATCAAATAAAAAAATTTTTCAGTGTTACATTTATTATTGTTATCTGGTACCTATTGGTTTAGTATAATAATTTTTGGTTACAGCTATCATGATAGTATTAATTTCTACCCATTACTTTTTTATTAATTTACAAGATAACAGGTTTTTTTAAAATTTTATTATTGATAAAGACTAAATACCAATTGAGAATATGAGGCGAATTCTTAATTATATTTAATTTTTCTCCACATGTATTATACATTTTATAACAGATCCGAGAATTGTAATATGTGTGAACAATGCATGGCCAGTTTTTAAGTATTATGGGTTCATACCCATAATAAGACAAAACTCTTATTGTCTTTTTTTAAATAATATATGAAATGTAAAATATATTTAGACATTTTTTCTGTGTGTTTGAAAATAATGCCTTCGTAAAAATTTGATTTACATACATTTACATACATGTGTAAATTATCCCATATGGAATAACTTAAAATGCAACCTAAATTTACTTTAATTTTTTTTCTTTTTGATTTTTGAATGTTTCTATCATTTTCAAAATATATGGTAGCTATTTTGTATTACTAATTTAGAGTACTTGTAACCAAAGCTTTAACGAAGAAAACTTTTTTAGTTAAAAATTTTTTAAACGACTAAAAAAACTTTGTTTTAAAATATGTGTATTAGGTTTTAGATAAAAAAAATTAGAAATATTGATATAGTACATATTATAAGTCAAGCTGTACAAATTATTGTTAAATATAATAATAAATATAATAAATATAATAATAATTATTATGTTTAATAGAGATAACATTTTCATTGTTTTAGTTTTAAAATCAATACTTATTAATATTGATCATTGTAACTAAAATTAAATAGTAAGAAACCTACTTTAAGAATAAGTTTCTCTGAAGTAAATCATTATTATGAGTTATTCTCTCAGTCATTACAGTATACTAGTAATACTATATATATCTTATATTCACTCGTCATTACACTAATGATTATTACCTATTTAAACTTAAATAAATGTATCAATAAAATTGTGTAGCTTTTAAGATAAATGTATACATTTGTTATTATGAATATTCAATATCATCTGAAGATTGGCATTTTTTCATTTAATTTATTGAATTTATAAAAGAAAAAAATAACCTTATTTTTAATATTTTATTAATTTACTCTTTTTTAAATTTAATTAATGATTCTCAATAATAAAACATAATCAGCATTTCAAATTACCATAATTTTAATATTTTATTGAGTTGTTTGCTGTATTAATTATATTTTATATTTTTAGAAATTGCTCATAATGTCCTAAAAATAACTTTGAAGCATAATAATAAATTAGATTACAGTTCAAAATAAAGATATTAATACCTTTGGAAACCTTAAGTTTAAATTCTTTCTATATTATGTGTGTGTTAATTTTATACAATAATGCATTTTTGTATTTGTTTCAGGGCGAGATTTAAATGTATTAATATATATTCGAAGACGTATAGCTATGTGTTGTAGAAAACTAAGAAAGTTTAAAGAAGCTGTGAAAATGTTCAGAGATGTAAGTTTCATTATGAGCGTTCATTGATATCAAATCACACTAAAAATATTTTACCAACATTTTTATTTTTGTTATATCTACAATAATCTACTATATTTCAATGAAAAACTTAATTTTATTTTGATAAATTTATTATAAATATTATTTTTAATCTATGACTGATTATTTTGAACGTATTAAACCTGATTTTAATATATTTTTATTAAGTTATATTTTTACATCTAATATCATTCTTAAATATTGTGACAAATGAAAGTTCCTAAATTATTTCAAATAGTATCGAGACTTGAGATTATTACCTTTTTTAGATTCTGAATGAAGTGAAGAAGCTAGTGTAAATAAATCATTTTACAATGATGTTTATTTTTTATTTTTTTATATTTTTTAAGTTTCGATCAATAACTTTTTGAAACCGGATTTGCCTCAAAAAAATTTTGAAAATGTGAAAAAAAATTTTGGACATATTTTGAATTTTTTTTTTTTTATTATTAACTTCATTCGTTCAGAATCGTTTTACTGAAGAAATGATTTATCATTTCTTTAAAATTTAATACGCCCGTCAAGAGAATACCACCCGTTGTGCTAAGTACACCCATCGTGCCTATTGTACCTATTATTTATTTTTTGAGTTTTTTTGTTATGCATGTCACTAAATTTTTTAGAAAGAGTCAAATTAATGTACTACTTACATCACAGTAGATCAGACTACTTGATACTTTAGAGAGGTCGTATTTCAAAAATGTTAAGTTTTCTTATATTTTTGATGAATAATGAAATTTTCATGGATTAATTCTGTTATAATTTATTTGAATGTTTTGAGTTCTCTAATAAACTGGTTATTAAATTATTCACTAAGAATCATATTCCAAATGTAACAAATTATCATTAATTGAAAGTTAAAAAGTTTACATACAACAGTATTATACATCAAAGCTAGTTTACCCATAGTGTTATTCTTCAATCTTGCATTCAAACTTATATTATATCTAGGAAATGAATTGAACTAGTGCAAATTTTCACCAGTTGTCTTACTATTTTACATTCTGAGTGGAGCAAATAAGCTAGCATTTTTACAATGTTGTTTTTTTTCTATAAATACTTTTTGTATAGAGACTGGTACTTGTCAAAAAGTTTTGATTGACAACTTGTTGAATCTCAATTCCCCTCTAGATAGTACTTTTGAGATGTCTTTTTTTCAAAATTTGGAGAAAGCTGCCACAAACTTGACAAAAAAGACTTGAAAATTATATTTTTTTTTATTCAAACTTTATGAAAATTTTAATTTAAATAAATGATAATATGAGAAATATTTTGGTACAAGAAAAAAAAAAATTCTGTCATATTGTTAACTATAGTTAAGCCAAAAAAATGGAAATGTATTCATTTTTGTATGTTCATAATCATTTATTAAAACTAATCTTGTTTATAATTCTAACTAAATGTTTTGGTGAAAAGAATTGAATGGATAGTAAAATTAAAATATTGTAGGTAAATTAGCAGTAACAAGTTTTGATTGTAAAGCATTTATGTAATTAAGTTTTTTTATTGCTATTTTTACTCAGTTTTATTATTATTTTTTTTTCTTTTTGATTAGGTAGATTTTTCTTTTTAAGTCCAATATACATTTAGTTTAAAATACAAAATTATTCATAATGAGAGCATATCCCTGTCTTATACTTTGACACCAGTTATTTATATACAAAATTTTAAAGTATATTATGTTAAAATTGCCACATTTCTTTTGGAAATAATATTTATTAATTAAGTTAAAGACAGATTAACAGGTTAGAAAATAATATTACTTATTAATAGTTTATTGAAGTTCCAGTTTAATTTCATTGTTATTGATAACATCATTAAACATATTTTTTAATTAATTAGAATATTCTTTTCAACACTGATAATATTCACAAAATGAGGGGGTTTTCATTTTTTTTTTTATTAATTATTGTATTAATGTATTGCATTCTGAGGGAGAAACTTTTCTTTTAAGTAAGCTTTGAATTATTACACATTTTTAAATTTAATTGATTTTTTTATTTCATATTCCATAATTGTTAGGAGAACATTAAATCATTCTAAAGTACTTTCATTAATAATGCAATCCTCCCACCTTACTTTTAAAAAATCAACCTTGTTAAAATTTTTTTTAACTTTTTCTTGTTAGACTAACTTAATTATAAATAAGTTATAATTTTGTCTAATTAACAAATATTTTATCAACTATTTATTCATAGTTAATAAGTAGTATATAATATTAACAGTTAATTTTTCATATAATATGTGACTAGTATTTTTTAACAAAACTAGTAAATATTCAGCTTAAAATTAAAATTGGGTTAGCGTGATAACTTTGTTGAATAATTATGTAAAATAGTTGAACTCTGTATTTTTATTCCTTAAAATAGTACTAAATTTTTAAATCTTTTAGAAACCAAGTTGTTTAAAATATGTGTCAAGACGAAATTAATTTTATTAATTATAGTAATATTCAGTGGCGGTTATATATGATGTTTAAGAATAGGGAAAATTTAGAGCAACCTTTCCTTCTTCCCCATAACATATAATTACATAATATAATAATTTTAGCTTACACTGCATATGTATATGTATACCTAATGCCATTTTTTTTATTTACTTTACAAAGCAGATTATAATACGATCTACCTATATAAATACAGATGTCTCTGTGAATATGAAGCAGTGCTAACCCATTTAATCGATCTTTATAAATTTTTAATCTTAACCATGTCTTTGATCTAAGTAAATTTATTAAATCACATAAATAGTTGCAATATTTAATATGTATAGCATTTAAACATTTTAAATGAAAAATATTAATGTAGAAATTACCTAACTTGGTATAAAAATGAATTGCATTCAATTATGCAAAATGAGCGGAAATGCATGAGATAGCAATAACAAAATATACTAGTATTATGAAAATCAATAGCAAAAATAATTATATGGTTAATTTTTTTTTTTTTCGTGTGACTTTGAAACACATTTTTAATTTTTCGTAGGGGAAAAATATATTGAATTTATAATTTATATAATTAATATATAATTTACTATTAAACTAATTATAATAATAATAATAATCATATTATCATAATCTTATCCGCTGCTTTGAAGCTTGAATTTTATTTTTTCTTCGGTGTTTATTTAGTCATATTATAGTAATGTAGTATATTCATTAAATTTTTATATATATATAACACTTAATACATTCTAAGTGTTGAATGACTACTTTGTACTAAAGCCTTATTAATTGGTATTGAAAAAATTATATTCAATACTTATAAATACTTGTAAATACTGATTTTGGACAAGGAATAGAGTTTACAACATATTATTGGGAATATTTTTCTTTAAAATAATGTGATATAATTTGTTAATATATAAATTACAATTTACGTTAATACGTCAACTAATTATAAAAAGATGAAAAATACATAGTATTTACCCTCACATTTAAGTCCCATTTATTTAATACTTTTAGTGTTTTCTGAGTATTAATATTATTATGAGAGTTGAGCTATGAAACTCAAATTGAATGTAAATTAAAACAAAAATTGAATCATTCAAAAAATATATTTTAGATTGAAACATATAGTACATATAGTACCTAACTATATCAATAATAATCAAGGCAATTTTGTTTCGCTTTTTTTTTCTTGGAGTGCACTATCTAGTCTGATTTAATCTGTGATATAAGTAATAAATTAGTAAGAATTTAATCTCAAGGGAGGGGCGATCCATCTATCACCCGTTCCTTATAACCGCCACTGGTATTACAGTGAAACCTCTCCTAACGGAAACCTCTGGATAATGGACATTTATTCGATAACGGAGGTGTATTCATTGTAAACTATTCTCCCCCTTTGAATAGCGGATGAAATTTTAGTGACCAAGAGTTTCAGAGGTTTCACTGTATTAGGATATTGAAAAGCAGTTTTAGAAAAACAAGTTTTCTCAAGAAGATAGATCTCAGTAAACATGTTTATGTTATATATTAATGAAGTATTAAGAAATAATATTAATTTTTTAGATTTACTAAACCAAACTGAGCACAATTATGACAATTAGTTGCAACATAAACTTAGTCAAATTACACAAGTCTGCATATCTTATATAGCAAATGTCATTACAGCAATAATAAAACAGCTAAACATAAAATATTAAAGGTATAAAACCACAAAACATGACAAGTAAACCGTCAATATATGGTTTTTTTATTGTTGGTTATCAAGTGCATAACGGTAGATACAACACACAAAATAGTATACAACTATTAGTGCTTGAATATATAATATAATTTATATTATAATAAATAAAAATAATGTAATAATCTATTATAAGAATATTTAATACCATTTTGTTTTCCTGCACTTAATAGTGTGTATGTGCGCACGCGCGCTCGCATGAGCTTGTGTGTCAGTGTATTTAAAATGTGGGATACTCTTGGCGGGTGTATTAAATTTTAAAGTAACAATAAATCATTTCTTCAATAAAATGATTCTGAGCAAAGCTTAATTTAATATACAATAATCATAATTTTCAATATGTATAACATTTGTTATTTAATAACAGAATAAGCCATGTTCGATTCATTATTCGTATAAATGATCAAATTTGTGTAAAAAATTACTTAATAATAAGTTCTAGTATCACCAAGTGGTTGAAATTTGACCAGAATAACAAAATTAATTCATTTTTGTATGATTTTACACAGATCTGATTTATTATATACTGATATACATGCGTTGAATTTGAATATTGTACTAAAAATAATTTTGTTACTTATATAATACCTACATCATTAACGAAAATTGATTTTTCATATATACTCCTACACCTAATGAATATTCCATAAATTTCATATTACAATAAAATATAAACGTTGTAAAAAAATAAATTAAAGAGGCTCTAATTATCATAAATCAACATTTATTGGCTATAATATAATTGTAGTACTAATATTATTTATCATGTCACCTCTGGTCAGTCACAGTTGAAAAGAGTACAAAATATTTAACTTATCAGGTAAGATTCAAACCCGGTAACATCAAATCTGACGCCTTAACTAGTACACCACAAGAACAGCATAGAAAACTGTTGAAATAGTAAATATTTAATATAATAACTAAAAATATTGAATTTTCAAAATAAAATAATTAAAAAAACTATTGGTGCATGTGAATTTTAATTCACACCATTGTTTTCAATTCAAAAAAAACTATTGGTGCATATGAATTTTAATTCACACCATTGTTTTTATTCAGCGTCAAAAAATGTATAAGATGGTGAAAAAACATTAGCTACTAACTTGTTAGTTAGAAATGCACCATACAATTTTTTCTGTACCCTCTTCGATTTTTTTCCCAATCAAACCCTTGTAAAATGTTTAATTATTCATCCATAAAAAATTGTATTGTACCAAAATATTCACAATGAAATTCTTCATCTTTGTACCAAGTTTCAAAAAGATCAGTTGAACACCAATTTTTTTTTATGTACGTTAAAATGTGTAATTTTGGGTAAAACTAACAAATTTTTTCAAAATCCTAACTTTAAACGGTTATAGAGAAAATGTTGACTTACGATTTTTGAGATTTTTTCAGGACAATTAAGCATATATGAGTAAGACCTTACTAAATTTTCAAGTCTTAATATCAAGAATTAAAATTTTTATTACCTAAAAATTAACAAAACACAAGAAATTTTCAATATTTTCAAAATGCTGTACTTAACTCAAAATTGATCAAATGTTTTTTTAATTTTTATGAAGTATTCTTGTGACTATTTTTAGTAGTTGGTGAAAGTTTCAAATTTCTAGCTGCATAATTTTTAAGTTATGTTATAAAATAATTTTTAATTTTATGAAAATTCCGTTAAGAGCATATTTTGCCGTTCTTTGTCAATTTATCAACAGATTTTACTCGCTTTTGGAAAAAGTATTGAGAAATTTGAAGAATAGCCTCTTTAAAGTACCATTTGGGTGTGATTTCGGATCTATAGAGTTACTGATCGATACTATTCGACTAGTATTTTTTTATGAAAAATGTTTCTTGAAAGAGAAATTGAACGTAATTGTAAAATCATAAGCTTCATCTCTCCGCTCAGAATTTAAAAAAAGAGTTGTATAGGTGTTTTGTTTCAAAATTTTAATGTTTTCTCATTTATGAAGTATTCATTAAAAAAAAATGTATACTCCTATGTAATTATATCCTAAAAATTTTATTTTATTTATTTATTTTTTTTTAAATTTTGAAGAGAGTTAAGTATCTAGTGTTTTTACAATAATATTTATTTATTTATTCTTATATGCGTACACATTTCTTATAGAAATACTTGTCCAAACGTTTTGACCAGCAACATTTTGAATCAGAATTTTGCTCTAAATAGTACTTTTGAGAAGTTATATTTCAAAATTCTCAGAAGTTCTTCCAAAATTTGAAAAATTTATATTAATTTCCTGATTTATGTAGCTCTTTATTAAGTAGTTATTTCGTATATTTTTTAATTTGTATTAATTTTTACTATGACCCATCAAAATACATATTATACTGCTTTAAAAGTACTAACTTAATAAAGTCAAGTATTTTTTTTATTTTAGTTATTAACTAGCCGATGAACATAGGAATAATAATTGAATTACAAATATTTACTTCTTTATTTAATATGTCGTAATCACGCACTTGATAGTTAAAATTTT
Source organism: Stegophylla sp. TES_Ste_2020 (assembly GCA_025469315.1). Classification (NCBI taxonomy): domain Eukaryota; kingdom Metazoa; phylum Arthropoda; class Insecta; order Hemiptera; family Aphididae; genus Stegophylla; species Stegophylla sp. TES_Ste_2020. The sequence goes on along the minus strand of JAIPRM010000181.1, from coordinate 60,996 downwards.
TTGTTAATAGCTTAAGTAATGTGCCTATGACTTATTATAATTTATCGTCAATTTATTTTTCTTAATTAGGAACTTTCTCCTTATCATTATGTTCTAGTGTTCTATAAATACTAAATAAAACATTAACAGATAAATGAATAATGTGTGTGTATTGATATTTATGCGTTTATATACTTTTTTATTCATGAAAGGATTTGTTATAAACAGTTAAGCAAGGAAATGCCTCCAATTATGAATGTACTTAATGTCCACGAAAATTTAATAGAAGTTCTATTAGAAATGCAGTCATATGCTGATGTACAATCTGTATTAGCCAAATACGATGATATAAATCTACCTAAATCTGCGGTCATCTGTTATACTTCTGCATTGTTAAAAATTCGTGTTATCGCTGACAAGTAATTTTATTATTGATTTGATTATTTTAGTAATGTTATTTTGCATCATCAATTTCAAGTCTATAAATAACTGCATGCGTATTTGTAAATATCTCTTTTTAAGATAAAAAAAATACATTAAAATATTTTATTTATTCTAAACAACATAAGGTTTATTTAATTTTATAGTTCTATCTGAGTAGTGAATAATTGATTGTCAATGTAACTTATACTTACATTGAAAAAAGCTTTTAGTATAAAACATTAATGTAGTTATCTTAGTTTTTAATTGTTTAATTGATAAGTATATTTAGAGGTAATTCTATGCATAATTTATTTTATTGTATAATAGATGCATAATTTAAAATTGTTTTTTTAATAAATGATCTAAAAAAATAATAATAACATTAATGAATTTATGTATTTCATTCTTTACAATATAATTTTTTATTTAGTGTCAAATAGTAATACATAGATATTTGCTCCAACAATATTTATTTATTTATAAATCTTAAAGCTAATTCATTTCTGAACCTAAGTTGTCTATAATTACTAATTAGTTTTTCAAATATTTTCAAATATTCAAATCAAATCATATAAATAATTGGATATGCTCTTTTGTTGAAAGTGATACAAAGGTCATATAGTATTAAAGAAATCAATTATCCAATAAAGAATTATTTAGAAATCACTTATCTTTTTCAAATTCATATTACTTTTCACTAAAACGTTTAATATCTTTTTATTAAATTAGTGTTATTTTATTATTTTAATTGCAAAATGTTAATGATGCATGGACATTTTCACTTTGAATATCATTTTAAAAACCGTACTATTCATTTGATCTATTACAGATATAACGTGGGTAATCCATTGAGAAAAGGGCTTACTCAAGCAGAAGAAGTGGCCCTTGAAGCTATACATAGAGCTGTGGAATTTAATCCTCACGTTCCAAAAGTAAGATTTACTTTAACATTGAAATAATTTAAATTTCTACCATTTTAAATTATCCTATGTCTGCATTGGCACTTCATTGGTTTGAAAAGTTGGATCATCATTTAATGGAGCTTTACTTGTTAAAACCTAGATTCCTTGATTTTTAATACATATATAAATAAACACTAATAATGTATTATATTTGTATTTTCAATGGTATTTTCGTAATTAATAATGTGTATCTTATTTTGTGTGCATCATTTCTAATTTAACAATATTTAAAACATAAAATATATTGCACAAAATAAGAAACGTCATTGTAATGGCTTTAAATTGGAAGCTCTAGATACCACTGGCAGCTCATTGGGCTTGTAAAAGGTAGTGTACAAAAATATTATGAAATAGACCAATAACAATTTTTTTACATAGTAAAAGTAATGTACTTTTAATTATTTTTAAAAGCATTTGAGTGATAAAACAAAAATATTGAAAAAAATTTGTAAATTTGTTATTCTTTCAGTAGTATTAGTAAAGCCATGGTGCATATCAAATTTGTGCTCTGTGCATAATTTAATTGTCAAACAACAAAATCCGCAAAACTTCTTTTATAAACAATTTTTTAATTACTCTTGTGTACAATAATTAAACAATAATTATACAAAACTAAAAAATGTATTTTATACACATTTTTGGGTGAATCACGTGCTTCTGTGCTCCATAGCACTCGACAAATAATTTTATATTACAATAAAATATAAGTGTCATAATAAAATAGACTCTAATTATCGTAAATCTACATTTATGCACTGTAACATAATTTATAACTAATGTTTATCATGGCACATGTTGTCAAACGTGAATAAAATAATTAGAAAACTATTAATGCACGTGTATTTTAATTCAAACCATCATATTCAACATCGAAAAATACATAAAATGACGAAAAAATGTTACCTACCAACCTTTGGCGTGTTATTAGAAATATATTAAAATATGTAATTTGTCTATACTTTCTCCAGTTTTTTTTTCAATCAAATTCTTGTAAAATGTTTAATTCTTTGTTGGCTCAAAATTTTATTACAATTTTGGTACTAAGTTTCAAAAAAATCGGACCAGTTTTCTTTTATGTACACTAAAGTGTGTAATTTAGGTAAAACTAACAATTTCGTCAAAATTCTAACTTCAAATTGGTATAGAGAAAAAAATTGACTTATAGTTTTCGAGATTTTCCCAGGTCAATTAGACATATATGTCAGTGAGATCATATTAAATTTTCAAGTCTTAATATCAAAAATCAAAAATTTTATCACTTAAAAAACTAACATAAAATAAGAAATTTTCAAAATTTTATACTTAACTCAAAATTGACAAAGTCTTTTTTTAATTTTTTTAAAATGTTCTTGGGAACATTTTTAGTAATTGTTGAAAGTTTTAAGTCTCTAGCAGCATTATTTTTTAAGTTATGTTAAAAAGCAATTTTCAAATTTACAGAAATTCTGGTAATTACTTATTTTGCCGTTTTTTTGTCAATTTTTCGACAGATTTTCTACGTTTTTGGAAAAATTATTGAGAAATTGGAAAAATGACCTCTTTAAAGTACCAACTGAGTATGATTCAGATTCTAAAGAGGTACTGATTAAAACTTTTAGACAATTATTTCTATTTGAAAAAGTATCTCCAAAAAGAGAAAAAAAAGACATCATTGTAAAATCATAAGCTTCTTCATTACATTCAGAATCTAAAAGCCTGGTATAAAAAATAATAATAAATACCTACTCTACCAACAATTTGAAAAAACCAAAAAAACAATAAAAAAAAACCTTGAATAAAATACATTTTTTATTCTGTAATATTACTTAATAGTTATTACATTTCAATATTATTTTTATAGACTATGTATATACAAATACATATATATATAAAAATAAAAAATAAAAAATTGAAAATATTGGTCGAGTGAAGAATTTATAACAAGCACACCTTATTACAAAATGAGATGGTAAGATTCTGAAGATAGTCAATTCTGAAAGAATATTCATCTTCTTCATTTAGTTAAACTTTAATTTAATTTAGATTAAATAATCCTTCCGTGAGAAAAATAATCACTAAGTCTCTTTCATTGAATCAAAAATTATTCTTACAAATCTTACCAATCTTACATTTGGTTTTTGTTGATATTTTTTTTTGCCTATACTATATATTCTATGTAAGTTTATGAAAATAATATTGAAAGAGTTTGATGTAATATATGCGTAATAATCTGTGGGATTACAGGGTTATGTTAGATGTACAGTAGAGTTTCACTGGTCCGATCATCACTAGTCCAGACATCCGAATAATCTGGAAAACTTATATTTAACACTTATGTTTTATATTTATATAATATACAAATACATGAATATTATATAAAAATGATTTATGTCAATATCAATTCTATATAAGTTATATAAGTTGATTGTATTATTCTACTATAAGACGTATATTAATTGATAGATAAAGGAGTTTTTATTTTTATTTATTTGTAAACATTTATTAGTAAGTTGAAAAAAAGTCATTCCATTTAATCCAGATTCTCGATAATACTGGAAGAGTCCAGTCCCATCTAGTTCGTATAATTGATATTACTGTATTTGTAAAACAGGATGCAAAATTTATCAATGTGTTTGTAAGAAAAGTATTGTTTTATGCAATTCCAATTGTCATACCACATCAAATTGTAAAAATAAATGATTAAATTTATTTATTTAATATCATTAGATATATTATCTTTACAATGTTTACAAAAATGGATCTGCACTGTGTAATGTCATTTTAAATTTCTTACACAATTTAAATATTTCATTATACAAAAAATGGTCAACATTTTCTATCATTAGTATATATTATTAAAGTAATTTCCTAGGTATAGTTGTAAATATATTAACAAAATATTTTATTTTTAAAACATTGCCTTTGCCTATTATTACCTGTTATTGCCTCTTTATGTCAGGAATTAATGATAATGGCTAGCGATTACATTATTGTTTAAATTACATCATTGACGGCATATATATATATATATATATATATATAATATATAGAAATATAGAAATTGTATCAATGAATTACTCCATGCAATGAATATTGTCTATCTTCTATGTAAAAGCAATGTCAGTTGATGTAGCTTTTCTTTTTCTTTTAGCTTTCTTAAGTTGACAAGATGCATTATGTTTAAATTAAAATACTACCAATAGCTATAATCATAGCTACATTTTATATTAATAAAACAACCAATTAATTTTTTAACTATTATAATTTGATTATTTTTCAGTATTTATTAGAAATGAAGTCGTATATTTTGCCTCCTGAACATATTCTCAAAAGAGGGGATTCGGAAGCTGTGGCGTATGCCTTTTGTCACTTGGCCCACTGGAAGCGAATTAAAGGGGCATTAACTGTACTTAATGTTACTTGGGAAAGCGCTTTCAATCAAATCCCATATCCTTTGGAAAAGGGATATTTATTTCATCCTTATCCTACATGTACTGAATTGGCCGACAGAGAACTATTGCCTAGTAATTTGTAAAGTAAAATAAATAGTTTCTTATATTAATGTGATTTTATAAATTTAGGTTATCATAAGGTAAGCGTATTTCCAAAGAAGGATTTGCCATTCTTTATTCACTTCACGGCTGGTCTAAGTTCCTTTTCAGCATTACTTGCTTTGCTGATATACCTACATCCACAATTTACAGGAAGCCTTGTTTATATTGTAAGTTAAACTATTTAAAAGTAAATATTAATATTTTTACAAATGTGTTTGTAAATATATTTTTTTTAATTTTGTAGATATGCATGTGGATTATAGTTCCAATAAACTATTGTCTTGATCGTTTGGAGACTATGCTTCCAAATAACGTTATGGATATTCTCTCTAATATTTGATGTGTAAATCCGTAAATTATTAATTTTTTAAAACTTTTTACTGTAAATATGTACATATTGCTAATGGAGAGCACAAAGATCTGACTATGTTTTAATGATAATAATATGATCCTATTAGTAAAGTACTATTTTAAACAATACTGAATTGAAACTAGTCCAACTGTTAAAGAACTATATACAGATATTGACTAGCCGATCTCTTCTTAAGTAAGCTGAAAAAAATCTTGACAAGACGAATATCTTTAACATGTAATGATTGAAACTCTTTTAAATTTAAGAATTATATATGTATGTTTATTTTAATTATAGGTGAAACTTCTTTCATTGAGTAATTGTATTGTTTTTTTTTTAATTTTATTTTAACATTGAAACAAAAAAAAATTCAATATTATAGATACTAACTTTTTGAAAGTTATTTAAAAACATAATACTGATTTTGATCTACATTGTATTTATGTAGTCTACATTGTAAACATTTAATGTGTTGTGTAAACTTAATGATATGAAATAAAGACTTGTAATTGTTTTTTATACTACATAACAATTTCAAATACATTTGACAAACTGAGCTATATATATTGGATATTTCTCATTGTTTTTAAGTTTTTATTTCATAAAATTTTGAACTCTTCATATTAAGATTTGAAAATTTAATATGACTTCACTCACATATACTTCACTAACCTTTGTCTAACATAGAAAAATGTCAAAAATTATATGTCAACTTTTTTTTTAACCATTAAAAGTTAGTGTTTTGACAATATTCATAAGTTTTACACACTTAAGCATGTGTAAAAGAAAATTATTTTGGCATTTCTTTATACAACTCAATAACTAGTTAAGACAATAAAATTGTGAATATTTTAGTGGCATAAAATTTTTTCACATACCTAACTTCATAATTAATAGTTATAGGAACGTTAAACGTTTACCAATTATCAAAAGTAGTCACATGCACTTCATAAATAAGGCTAGGGACTTGAAGCTCTAAAAAAAACTTAAAATATGCTCTCAGAATATGCAAAAATGAGAAAATAATATCTCATATAACATTAATTTTATTGTAAAAACTTAAAATATTTAAAAATTGTATTGTATAGCATATTTTAATATGCATTATTAATTCTTCTTCTATTATTTATGAAATTTATTTTATTATTTTTAAGCTTACATTTAAGCAAATAAAAGTATTAAATAATATTCAATCTCATCAGTTATTTAGGGAAAAATTTTCCAATACCAAGAAAACTCAAATTAAGTATTGAAAAATATGTGAAATATGCACTTAAAATTCAAACATAACCAAAATATGCGCTTATATGAAGAAAAGAGCTAAATATGCAAATTAAAGGGAACTGCATACAACTCCTGGTGTTATGAAATGCATTTCTATATTACTTAGCTATGTTTTGAACACCAATTTTGAACTAGTGTAGAATTGTAAAAATATTAGAAATTTCTGTTTTACTTTTTTATATAGAAATACTTATCCCAAAGTTTCCACCAGCAACTTTTTAAACCATCATTTTGCTCTAGGTGGAATTTTTTATGGTAATTTTTTGAGAATACGCAATAATTTTTTCACTCTTTGGGGAAAACTATCCAAAATTTGATAAAAATCTTTATACTCTTTTTTTTAATCCAAACATTATGAAAATTTAAATATAGATCGACAAAAATACAAAAAAATTTTGTTGAAAGATTATTCTGTGTAGTAATTTATTTTTATTTTTTTATTTATTTCTTGATATAATCTAAAAATTTTATACTAAACATACAAACAAATGGCACTGAAAAATATCTGAAATTGTATGTCAACTTTTTTTTTATATCTGTTTGAAGTTAGAATTTCAACGAAATTCTTTAGTCTTATCTAAAATTACGCCCTTTAACGTACATATAAGAAAATTGGCCAAACCGATTGTTTTGAAATTTGGTGCCTAAATAGAGAATTTCATAGCGAATATTTTGATGCAATAAAATTTCTTACTGAAGAATAATTAAACATTTTACACGGGTTTGATTGAAAAAAAATTAGAGAATATACAGACAGATTTTAGGAGATACCTATAGATAACACGTGGTTACTGAAGGTTGATTATGTTTTATTGCATCTTATGTACTTTTCGACGCTGAATACGATGGTGTGAATGATAATCCACGTGCAACAATAGTTTTCTAACTATTTTATTCTATTTTGAAAATTCAGTATTTTCGGTTATTATAATAAATAGCTACTATTTCAATAGAATGTTAAATAATATGTTTGGGAGTCGAAGTGGATTGACGATACTGTTATGACGCTATAGTGCCAAAGTTCGATTTTAACCCGGCGATCCGAATTTTTCGCATTTTTTTTTTTTATATATTAATAACTTCCTTTGTTCAGAATCGTTTGATTGAAGAAATGATTTATTGTTTCTTTAAAATTCAATACAACTGTCAAGAGAATCCCACCCGAAGTGCAAAGAACACCCCGATTAGCGAAGTACACACTTTTTTAATTACTTCAATTGTCATTTAATAAAAAGTATTTGTAATTTGATTATATAGGTACCATGACTATATGATTTATGTCATTATGTGACTAGTTACCATAGCAATCATAGTAACCATGCACCTATGGTAACAATGGTATAATATAGAAATTATCAAAGCTCGTAAGATCATGCACTTAAAAACGCATAGAGAAGCATGTAATAATGCACTAAAAATTGGCAAAATATGCTTTAAAACGTGCACTAAAAAGGTTAGAAATATGTATTTATAGGAACTAAAAATTTGAAAATATGCAATTCATATTAAATTCGCAGTGAAAAAAAAAATATTATGTTGTAAAAAGTTGTATTCTACTAATAATTTTAATTTTATACATTTTAATATAACTGAACTTGATATTATAATATTACAATAAAAAAAAAAGAATATATTGTAAAAATAATTGTGTTTTATGAATAATTTCATATAATTTTTTTTCCGAAAAGCAATTTATTTGTCTAATAATTTTTTTTGCTTACACTGAAAAACTATTTTTTTGTATATTTTGGCAATAATATACGTTAAAACTCAAAAAAAATCAACTATATGCCAAATATGCCTATACATTGGAAATATGCAAAATATGCACTATTAAATAAATATTCAGATTTTCATTGTTATGAAATGGATTTGTACCTTAGTTATATTTTCCTGTGTATCAAAAAGAACATGCATATACATGAACTTACGAGTCCTGGTAATTATTGTTACATTGTTATTGATAATAACTGAACCTCTGCTCAGAATCGTTTTATTGAAGAAATTATTTATCGCAAAGTAAAATAAATACAAAATATGATCGACTCGATGTTTTTTCGTTTAAATTCGCACATGTGCATCACCTTGTCTTTTCGAGCAACTGTCGGCTTATCACGATCTTTGCGCCGATTCCACTGAATTGTATTATTTATGTATTAATCTGCGTGCTGTTATCAGTCCAGCATAATTTGTATTCATTTTACTATGATTAATCATTTCTTTAAAATTAAATACACCCACCAAGAATATCCAAGAATACCCTCCCAAAAAGCGAAGTATATCTATGGTGCAAAGTCTATCCGGCCTTTTTCATTTTAGATTCTAAGTAGAGTGGAAAAGCTTATGATTTTACAATGATTTTTATTTTATTTTTTTTTAAGTTATTTTTTCTCTTATGTAGAAATACTTATCAAAAGTTTCGATCAGTAACTCCACAGATCCGAAATCACACATAAATGGTACTTTCAGCAGTTCATTTTTCAAATTTCTCAATACTTTTTCAAATAGCTAAGAAAATCTGTCAAAAAATTCACAAAAAACAGTAAAATATGCTGTTACTAGAATTTTCAAAAATTAAAATTTATTTTTTACTACTATAACTTCAAAAATCATGTTGCTAGAAACTTGAAAGTTCACCACAACTGGTAAAATGTTTACAGAACACTTCATAAAAATGTCAAAAACATTTGATAAATTTTGAGTTAAATATAGAAATTTCAAAATATTGGATACTTCTCATTTATTGTAAGTTTAAAATTTTGTAATTCTTGGTAGGTCTTAAAAATTCAATATGACCTTACTCACATATAAATATAATTAAACTGAAAAAATCTCGAAAACTATAAGTTAACTTTTCTCTCTATAACTGATTGAAGTTAGCATTTTGATGGGATTCGTAGTTTTACCTAAAATGCCACACACTTAGACATAAAGAAAAACTGATTTTTAACTTGGTATTTTGACGGAGAATTTAATTGAAAATATTTTTGGTAGGTATAATAAAATTTTTTACATAATTTAACATTTTTCAAGGGTTTGATTCTTAAAGACGGAAGAAGTACAGATAAATATTAAAGTTAAAGTAGGTATATTTCTAGTTAACGGACATCCAAAAAAGTTTGTAATGTTTTTTCGCCATCTTATGTATTTTTCAACACTGAGTAATCTGTGATTTAAAATATGTGAGCATCAATAGTTTTCTAATTATTCGATTTTGAAAATTCAATATTTTCGGTTATTACATTAAATATCAACTATTTCAACAATTTTCATCACTGTATTTGTAGTCTAGGGGTCTAGTCAAAAATGGCCAGATGCTACGGTACGGGGTTTTTTTAACCTTACCCGTGAACAAATTGTTTTGCACCGTTTTCAACTGTGACTGACCAGAGGCGACACTATAAACATTAGCACTAATTATACTACAGTAAATTAATGTTGACTTGCAATAATTAGAGCTAATTAATTATTTTATTATAATATTTATATTTTATTGTAATTTGAAATTATTTATGGATTATTCATTAGATGTAAGAGAATATTTGAAAAATCAATTTTTGTTTTTCGTAAATGTTATAATATGTAACAAAATAATTTTTTAATTCAAAATTTAAGTTCAATATCTGTATATCAGTAGATATAATTATGTAAGATCAGTATACAATCACACAAAATTAATTAATTTTGTTATTCTGGTCGATTTTCAACCACTTGGTGATATTAGTATTTATTATTATGTAACTTATTATACAAATCTGATCATTCACATGAATAATGAATTGGACATGGACTATTCTGTAATTAAAATCAATTATTAAAATATATACTGACAATCACTATTTTGTGTATTAACTGAAGCTCCACTTTCGTTTTAACAAAGAAATTATTTATTATTCTTTTAAAATTCAACACACCTGTCAAGAGTATTCCACCAGAGATGTGAAGAATACCCATGGTACAAAGTATGTCCGGCTTTTTTAAAGTATTTTTTGATTGGAATAATATATTATTAAATGAATATTGTACATAGTGAATAATGCATAATAAATAAACGATGTATATTTTATAACTATAAATGTGCTTTTTTACAATTAACATGATCAAAGTTTTCCTCGGTTTTGATTAAATATTGTTTAGTTAATACATACTTAATATTTTGACATCAAAAATAATACCAAGATAATCAATTACATTGCTATCACTAGTAAAACTCTCTAGATCTTCAGATAGACAATTGGCTTGTGGCACTGTTTTAATGAAAAAAAGGTTCAAAAATTTATTTTACAAGAAAAGATGTTCTATTGTCCAATATAAATTATGCAGTATAATTTTGTTTCTTTTAGTGTAATAAAGATTTTAAAACACTGAAAGCGTGAAATTAAAACAGTCATCACTGACCAAAATAAAATGAACTGCAGAAAACTCTTAAAAATACTAACTTATTGAAAACCTAAAACAGGCATTTTAATATTTTTTTAATTTCATATCTAATAGATAATAACTAGTAAAAACAATGAAACACAATTATTATATAAACCAAAATTTAAATTTAATCATATCATATATCTATGTATAAATTGATCACAATATTTATAATATAGTTTATAAAATACTTTAATCATACACTTATGTTATCATACTACATTAACTTATATAATTTAATATAAAGATAAATGAAATATTTAAATCAGGGACGTATATAATCAAAATAGTTGACTCTTACAATTAAGTAATAAAATCAGTTATAAAATATTAAAAATTTAAATTTTAGATGGCATAAAATGTACTTTAGTTGACTAAAACATTTAAAATAACTTTAGTAGAATATAATTTTACAGAGGAGCTCAAAAAATACAATTTTCTCCATCAAATATAAAAATATACTAATAGTACACCAATATATGCCATGCAGTGGCGTACGGTCAGGGCAAGCGCCTCTTGCCCGTTCAAGAAGGAATCAAATAAAATTTATTTAATTCATAATGACAATAAACAATATAACATAATATATTATAAGTTTTTATTTTATATTTAATATAGATACTCCATATTCTGGTATTATATTATGTATATGTATAATATTATTGTAATAATTATCATTCAAAAAAATTAAGATGCTATTTATATTATGATATAGGTATGTAATATATTGACAGAAGCGCTCAAGATTTCGATTACCCAGCTCGTATCTATTAAAGTAGAAATGGTTGGGTGACCACGTTTTTACGCTGTAGTTAGGAGCACCACATCGAGTGATAATGTTACTTTTAGATACACGTTATCTTATACTCCGAACATCCAATAACTTTTTGTTTTTGTAAAGTAATATAATTATGTTTTATGTTATTATAGTTTTACCTGATCACAAGGCATATTATGCTTTCATCAAATATATATTCATTATCCAATTGGAGGAATAAATGTCTCACAGTTCAAGTAATTTGACAGATACTATTATTAATTGTTAAAAAGTACTTATTATTAATACAAATAAAAAATAATTAAGATTTTCATTCTATAATTACAAATGATTTTGTTAAAAACAATGTAAGATTAGATTTTGTTTATAAATAAATGAAAATACTGTTAACGATAAAAGTAGGTAATTTTTTTTTAATTTACCCATATAATTAATTATTTATCTTTATAACTGATTTTAGATTCTGAACTAAGTGAAGAAGCTAGTATTTTCACAATGACGTTTATTTTTTTTCTGTTAATACTTTTTCATATAGGTAGATATAGTTGTCCAAAAGTTTCAATCAGCAACTTGTTGAAAATATTTGTCTCTAGATGATACTTTAAAGAAGTTATTTTTTGAATTTCCCAATACTTCAACTTGTTTTTATTTTGGAAAAAATTACTCAAATTTTGACAAAAAAAGACTCAGAAACTATTATTTTTTAATTCGAACTTTATGAAAATTTAAACATAAATAGACAATAATATAAAAAACATTTAAGTGCAAGAAAATTTTGAAAATATGAAAAAAATTTTGGAATATTTTTCTAATGCTTTTTTATCTCATATAATTTTTTTTTTCCATTTATTTAGTAGATAAAAAAAGTAAAGTAAAGCAAAATATAGACAAGAAAGCTGGACATACTTCGTAACACGAATATTCTTCAGGTCAGATACCCTTGGTGGGCGCGTTGAAAATGAGGATTATTATTATTATTTTTATTATTAACTTCCTTCGTTCAGAATCTTATTGAGTCTTATTGAAGAAATTATTTATCGTTTCTTAAAAATTCTACAAACTCGCCAAGAGTAACTCACACAAAGAGTGAAGAATATCCATGGTGTAAAGTATGTCCCGCTTTCTTGTCTGTACTTTACTTACTTGACTTTCTGTTTTTAGAGCTTACCCACTTCAACAACTACCGCACGCCACTGATGTTATGTATAATTTGTTGAATACCAATATGATTCATTAAAAATAAATAAAAATAACAATAGCATAAACTTTTAATAATTTTGTCAATAACTAGATTCATGCTTTATGTAAATCTTAGGTTTTTTAATATACGTCCACGATTCAAATTACATTTCATATGAAATCTAAAATTATTTAAATTGGATTTAATGGAAAAAGTTATTATTAGAGTAGAATCCAATTACTAAAAGACAAATCTTTTTGAAACTGACATACTGTTTGAATCACAAGTCAACATTCATCCTTGATTTTCTTATAGTAGTTACATGTTCCCATAGATCTACAGTATTTTAATACAATTCATTGCTTAAAAACTAGAATTCAAATAGAGATTAACAATCATAAAATTTATATGATAAAACGTATTGCATGTTAATATAAAAATACCACAAAATCATAATTTACGCTTAACTAGTGTGACTATATGCTGTATTTGTGTACGGACCACTGTACACAGAACTTCCACTAGAAGAAACAGATTTTTTATGTCTCCTCATTAACAATATAAGAGCTGTTATCACAGTTAAAAGCATAAGGATAAGTCCAGCTATAGCGATACTTATTGCAAAATTTCGCTGAGAGATGCAAATGTTGTATGGATCATCATAAACCTATAAACAAAATAAATATATCGTCAAATTTAAAAAATATGGATAATTAATATTTTTCCTTCTTATATTTTCTTATACATTACACAATAAATAACATACATTATATGGTATTTCTAAAAAAAAAAACAGTCATGTATTGGATAAGGAAACCTGATGAGTTGAAAAAAATCATTAGTCTTGAAATTATTAAGGGACAGAAGAAATTGGGGATTTGAAGGGAGATAGTATTTATATTATTCTTATGAAGAAAAATGTCCTGGAGAAAGTGCTACTAAGAAAATTAAGAAAATTGTCTGTGGCATGAGGAAAGAGATGAGGAGTAAAGTCCCAATAGAAATACATAAGCAGGTCAACAATTATGACCGAATTTGAATCTGATAATAGATAAAATATCTAACTTAAAATTAGAGATCCAAGAATCCAGTAGAATGACTGGAACTATTGATTTGTACCATCTTGCCTCTTGGGAAGGCAAAAAAAGGGGAATCCCATGAGTCCTTCCATAATAAATCACACTTTTTGTTGAATTATTTTTATTAAAACAGCCTACTAGGTAAAAATATATTTTTAGATTCTGAACGGAGTGAAGAAGCTTATGTTTTTACAATGATGTTTATTTTTTTTTCTATTTCTGGAAACACTTTAATATAGAAATACTAGTCCAAAAGTTTTGATCAGTGTCTTAATAGAACCGGAATCATACTCAAATGGTACTTTAGTAAAGTCATTTTTCTAAATTCTCAATACTTTTTCCAAAAACGGGGAAAATCTGTCGAAAAATTGACAAAAAAAACGGCAAAATATACAATTACCAGAATTGAAGTGAAAATTACTATTAGACATAACTTCTAAAATAATGTAGCTAGAACCTTGAAACTTACACCGACTACTAAAAACGGTCATAAAAGTATCAAAAAGATTTGATCAACTTTGAGTTAAGTACATCATTTTGAAAATTTCTCATTTTAGATTCTCAACGAAGTGAAGAAGTTTATTTTTTTTTTCTTCCTCTGTGAACACTTTTTCATATAGAAATACTTGTCCAAAAGTTTCGATCAGTAACTTTATAGATTTGAAATGGTACTTATGAGGTCATTTTTCAAATTTTTCAATATTTTTTTTAAAAATGCGAAAAAACTGTAAAAAAAATAACAAAAAAAGGGCAAAATAGGCAATTACTGCAATTTCCATAAAATTGAAAATTACTTTTTGACATAACTTCTAAAATAATTTTAAAATCATTTAAAACGTAAATTTTGCTCAGGTTCACATTCAATCTCTAATAAATTAATGACTTGAAAGTATCATTCACAACCAATGAATGCACACATTCCCAAACGCATTGTCATTATACACCGAGTTATATTTAAATGTTAGATATACATAAAATACTATAACATACCTTTTCTCGCGCTACTTGATCCATTTGTTCAGGATTACCGGAATCTGCGGCTTCGTTTACATAAAGACCACTATATACTTCTATTGTTGCAGGGCTTTCATCTATTGTTTGATCTTCACGCCGAAAACGCTTTCTGTTACCACAGTTTGGTGGCTGTACAATAAATATGAGTTTTAAAAATACATAATTAAATTTATATACAAAATATATTTACCGTATTGGCACAACCTCCATTGGCTTTTAAGCACAAATGAACATGACACTGATAATAAACAGAAGATGTATAAGGAAATTTATGAGCTTGAAAATTAACAACTGCTGTTGTTTTGTTAGCACTGTACTGGAATTGTCCCATTATATCGTCTTCAATTGAACATCTAAAATAAGGAAAAAAAATTATTGAAAATGTGTGTAACATTCAAATGAGTAAATTATTTAAAATAATTAGTTTTTATATGTTTACAAATAATTAAATAAACTGGTTTTGAATTAAGATGCTCTATTATGTTCTAAAAGCTTTTTCATTCTTTTTCAACTACACCTACCCAGATTTATCAATAAGTCGTTGATCACCCCAACCTAAACCGTCACGAACTAAACAGTTAGTAATAAACAACCCAAATGTATCTTCACTGTTTATAGATATGACCATTGTTAAGGGATCTCCAATTTTAACATTTTCAGCAACGTCTTGTTTTACAGTTTTTCCAGAAAATATTTTCATTGTACATGTTGGCATTTTAGAAGTTTCAACCATGGCTGCTTCATCGATTGAGCTACAAAATAATAAAAATAATTAACTATAATATTAGTTTATTATAGTAGATAATGCATACCTATGAAAATGTACATTTACTTTAAAATAAAGTACTTGTAACAATAATTCTTTAGTCCCGGGTAGAAAGAGCTAAAGTCAAATTTTCACATTTTTTATTCCAAGTGGCATAAATCAATGTGAATATTACTAATATTATATTAATAAATAAATAAGGCATATCATGGGATTTTTCATTTTATTTAACTTTAAAATTACTATCTTGAAAAGCTGATCTTTTTTTAGTAAGCCCTTTCTACCAAAGAATTTAACAATTATTATATATAAAACTCAAAACTAGAGGCGTAGCCAGGGTTTTAGGATTGGAGGGAAGGAAATGATCAATGTTGCATAGGCACAAATAAAGGGTGACTTGAGGGACTAAGTCTCCCCAAAACATTCAAAGCCCCCTAATATTTTTAAATTACATAAGGTTGATTCCTTGGGGTGGGGAGCTAAATTAAACAAATAAACATGTTCCCACAATATTTTTGTCTTAATTTCGCTAATGATCAATAGCTATTTTTTTGCTGAAAACATTTTTCTTCAATGAAATAATTATATTGAAATTTGGCTATTCAAAAGTGTTGAACTATTTTACTGATTTACATATTACCTCAAAAAAAATGTAAAAACACATTTAATATAACACACATTCAAAAAGTTTGCATTAATGCATTTATCTTATAATAATAATTAATATTTAATCATTAACAACTCCTTGATACATAGGTGCTCACAGATAATTTATCAGAGAGGGGGTATAATAAAATAAAACGCAAACAATACATTAAACAAAATTTGTATACTTTGTGAATTCAAAAATTTTATAAACGAATATCATTAGTAAGTATACTTAGTTAAATATTAACGACAAGTTTTATGATAAATTTGCAATATTATTTAACAATATAATAATTATTATTATTATTATTACTTTCAAATTTATAAATCGATGCATAAGTGAACAATGAAATATTTGTTTGAATAATAATACAAGTTAAAATAGTATTTTCCGGTAGAAGAAAATATCTTGTCTTGCTTAACCTCTTTTCGCACACCTGGACTTTAGTACATACATAAATAAAAAATATTTCCAGTTTTTCATTTCACCTATAGACATAATGAAGATAAATCTGAAGTCTTTCTTTTTAACATTTTTGGTGATAACTAACAATATTTAAAATAATAGAATATGTAAGTAATAATTAGTCTGTCAGCCAATATGGTAGGTTTCTGTTAAATTCATAGGCAGTAAGCATGTGATTCGCCACACTATATGCGTGGCTTTAAAACATTTTTTTATGCTAATCGAAAAAGCAATAAAAAAATACCATTAAAGAGGTTAGGGGCGACTGCCCCTTTCGCCCCTCTCTTGTAACTATGCCACTGTTCAAAACAACATCAAATGTGTCTGATTAATATTAATTTATAAAAAAATGTGATTGCATTATTCCATAATATTTATATATTTTGTTTCAAATAAAAAGTTTTTAATAAGCTATTATTATACAATTACTAAATTAATAATAATGTGAATCATTAGTTTTGGCCAGATTTTTTTATGCTTATAACAGAAGAAATTGTTTTTTTTTTCATTTTAGTCATTTCATTAGTCATAATAATTTTAAGCGTATCCAAATTATAATTGATTAAATTATTTTGTTAACTTAAATACAAAATTTCTTAAAACAAAATTAATAAATGAAAACAAGTGAACTTACCTCAAATTTAACACTTTATTTAATAACGGATTATTTGTTTGATATTTGCAGCGAATATGAAACCCTTTACCTTGATTTGTTACTAATTTTCTATGAGGTTGTAAGACTATTGTGTTGAAGTATTCTACTAAACCATCATTCTAAAAATAATATTATAAAATTCAATAGGTAAATAACATTTAATACTACAATATATAAGGTGTCATATGAAGATTTACCCATTACGACATCTAAGATGATAAAAATAATCAAATTTGAATAATCTAACATCAAAAATTTCAAAAAAATAAACTATAAAATGGCTACCTAAAATTCTTTTGAAAATAATAAAATTAAAATATATTACTTTACCAAAACATTATATTCAATTACAATATAAATTATACCTGTGAGTCTTATGAAAAAACCGAATTTATTAACTTAATTATCTCAGAATATATCACTATAGATAAATCTTCATTGGACATACTGTTTACTAAGTATTTATACGAACCAAATATGTACTCATTGTGTTGCACGATCTTAATGGAAGTTTATAAACCACAGGGTTTTTTTCATAGTTAAACTCAGCCATGCAACTTGAATTTTTTGCTAAACCTTTAGGATATATTATGCCAGTAAACGATTTTGACTTTGTATCAATGGTGACACTGATTTCTTTATTATTACATTCTATAGTTATATCTTTTGACATATCATTGAAGTCAGGAGCTAAAAACAATTATAAATAATTCATTTAATATGGTATTGATATATGATATACTAGAGTTATAAATTGTATTTCTATAAGCACAGTTTTAATTGCTTAAAAAATTTATTATTGAATGATAAATAAGCAATATTAACATTTAATTATAAGCTAGAATTCATAGGTGTTAATCCAAAATATTTAATAGCTATGGGTACATATCAAATAATATAAACAGCAATAGAAATAATATATATAAAAATTTATAGAAATTATAATTATAAAATATAGCTTACGACAGGAAAAATGGCATGCGTCCATCATGACTTTAGTAACCGATTCGCCATAGTAATTAACAATACATTAAAGAATGTCATATCAAAAAGAATATTCAATGCACACATTGTGAAGGTCATGGCATGTGAAAACAGGTGTAGTTTGAAAACTCATTAGTCCCAGATGGGGTATGCCACTGGGTCGCAGAGCATAAAAAAACTTTTCCTGTCATAAACTATAGAACAAATTAATAATTTAAGAGTATACCTGATATAGCATCATTTGACATCAGATGATCTGCGTGAACACAATATATTGCCAACTAAAGGAACAAAATTGTAAAACAGTTTTTAATATTTTAAATTAATTGTATTATTTAAGAAGTAAATATATAAATAAAATAATATATAGGAAGTAAATTATAAATTATAATGTAAATATTTGTAAAAACACTTATGGTTAATGAATACTGAATATGATTTGGAAAATATATTTCATTGTTTATAATTTACTATGATATACTAACAACACAATAGTTAAGTAATGGCTGTTAAAGAAAACTTATAAAGCACAACTACTATCCAAAATATTTTTTTAAAAAAGGAAAATATATTTAGGTAAGTAGGTATCTAAAAATCTTGTATTAAGAGATGTATTATTTAATTAAAACAGTAAAAACTAAATATATATATATATATCATTATATAATTATAATGAAATATGTAGAGAAAATAATCAAACAATGAGGCATAAAAATAATAAATAAATTTAACTTTTCACAATAATATTTTTCGAAACCAATTTTTTTTTTAGTATCTCTGTCCAAAATTTTTTTTTCACATTTTCAAAATTTTCTTGTGCTAAAATCTTTCTTATATTATTGTCTATCTATGTTTAAATTTTCATAAAGTTTGCGAGTATTTTTTGTCAAATTTCGAGTAGTTTTTTCAAAAAAAAAAAAAAAAATTGAAGAATTGAGAATTTCAAAAAATGACAAAATTACCTATTTAAAGTACCAATTAGAGGCAAATCCGGTTTCAAAAAACAACTGATCGAGACTTTTGGACAAGTAGAATAGACTCATATGAAAAAGTGTTCACAGAAAAAAAAAATTTTCTTTTTTAAATTATAAATATAATTTGTAACTTGTTCTAAAATTTCTATAATTCTGTTTTAACAAAGAAAAATATTTAAGCTTAACATACAGTAGCGTGGTGCTTAGGAATTTATTATGGAGAAGATGTAATCTGGTGATTGAGTGGGGTTTAAATGCAGATCAGGAAATTAATTACCCAGTAACTTTTAACAAGATTAATTTGATGATGAGGAATAAATTGATATCTTTAATATTAAATTATGAAAAAAAAGTGAAACATTTAAATCTATAGGTAATATGCAGATACATGTATTTCTATGGGTAATATGCATTGATACCTAAAACATGCAAATAAAAAGTTTAGAATTTCAGAGCCAATAGATATTTAGTTATAAATATGTGTATACTTACTGCAAACAACAGAATGCATGGTGCCATCATACAGCTCTGAAAAATAAAATAAAATTGGTTAGTAGGTATTTCAATCATATTATTTCATATAATTAGAAATTATTAAAACACAATATTGCTTGGTATAATCTAAGTAGCTAACAGAATCAACATATATTTTATCAGATGCAGTCCCAGGGCATGTACTTGGGGCAGTACTAATTGCGCCTATGATGCTACTTTAATAAAATTTGAGGAGCAATTTCAGAATGATTTTATTTTAAAACCTATCGAAAACAATAAAACTATGATTGCTTTAGTTAAAATAAGGTGAAAATAATATAACCAAATAACATCCCAACTTAACCTAATCAGGCAGAAATGGAATATGAAAGGAACAATATGAAAGTACCTACCTAAGCTTATAAATTATACTCTATATCTGAGAGATGATAAAAAATAAAATATTAGGTACATGTAGTTCATGGGTTAGTCAGCAGCTTAGTAAGTCAACTCTTTGAAATAAATTGGAAGAATTAAATCTATGTTTTAAGACAGTGGCGGTTTTGATCAAACATAATGAACGGGATTAAAATTTTAAGCCTTTCCCTTCCAAAAGAATAATATAAGTTAAATCTCATTAACTACTTACCTATATAAATAAATATAGAACTCAAGATTTACAATTATCAATATTTCAAATAAATAAATATATAGTACCTACTTAAAATTAATTAATAAATTATAATCAAAATATTTAATTATTTAGATAAAGGTATCTAGGCAATAAATGATAATCTCATTTATTATATTCCTTTTACTGGATTTAAATTTTTTGTTTTTCTATTGGAATAAATGTAATAGGTAGGTTGAACCTACCCAATACTTTGTTCCAAAAATACCCATTAATTATACAATTATACAATATTTATAACATTTTTGTAGATATATTTCAAGCATTTAGGATATATGTACGTAAATGTCTCATATTTAGTTAAATTTCAACTTTTAAATTATTTTTTACTCACACTCATAGTTTCATAATAATAATTTAGCTATAGTAAGCAATAAATCAAAAATATTATTAACTGCTTAATTTTTCCCCACCTAAAAGGTCTTTTTTAAACTGAACTCAAATTACAAACTATTTAATTCATTAAAGCATTTATTTAATCAAAATGGTAATTTAATAGTGATGATATATTTTTGTTTGAGTTAAAGTAACAACTTACCTATTCAATATTAAATATATTACATATTTTATGAAGAGGTTTAAATTTATTAATTTTTTCTGGATTATCACAATTTCATTTTTTTCCCTGATTCATTATATAGGTACAAAACTAGTAAAGTAAAGTAAAGCAAAGATAAGTAAAGTAGAGACAAGAAAGCTGGAAATACTTTGCAATACGGGTATTCTTCGCTCATCGAATCAGATACAGGGGCGTATTTAAGGGAGGGCTAAGCTCTTCAAAAAGTAGTTTTAGTCTCCCAATCGCAAAACTTAAATTCTATTCGTACAGTATTATTAATTACCGTACTCGTCCAATATGCTATCTACCGCATGTTTTTTATTGGTTTAGTATGCCATCTACTGTAAATATTAATATTTTATCTACCGTAATTTTATGTTATATTATATTATTTATTTATTTTTTTTTTATGTTATTTATTTATGTTTTTGCGTATAGAGTGAAATGTTTGGCATCTTTTTTTTGTACATCGATTATACATAGTTTTCAAAATATTACCTTCCAAATCACATTTTCGACTATTTTTCAGAATTTTTTTCAATTTGCAACCACAAATTGTTTGGTATTTAATTTTGGCACATATTTGGTTAGTTGGAAATAAACCACATATTTTTAAAAAATTTGAGCAGATCTCTTCATTTTGAATTATGTGTCAATATAAATAACTAATAGTAGACAAATTCATAATAATAATAAAACCACAGAATCAACACGGACTCACAAACACACTAAAGAGGTATAAAAAAAAGGTATACCTACTAAGGTATAAATATAATATAATTTAGAATTTCGATAAAAGCTTAATCTTAATTGTAAAATGATAAAGTATATATAATATATCCAAGTATATTATACAGCAGTGGTTCTCAACTGGTGTGTCATGACACCCTAGTGCGTCGCATATTACTGTTAGGTGTGTCACCAAAAAGATTGTTTATTTATATTTTAGCATTTAAACAATATAAACCTTATCCTGTAAAGAAAGTTTCACACTACACCATATCACAAATATCTCACTGAATTTTTTTACGAAAACATAAAATCTTTAGCTATATAAATTTATAATTTTAAATTCTGGATAGAGCGAAGAAGCTCGAGTTTATTTTTATTTTTATTTCTGTAAACACATTTTGTA
Source organism: Stegophylla sp. TES_Ste_2020 (assembly GCA_025469315.1). NCBI lineage: Eukaryota > Metazoa > Arthropoda > Insecta > Hemiptera > Aphididae > Stegophylla > Stegophylla sp. TES_Ste_2020. The sequence goes on along the minus strand of JAIPRM010000181.1, from coordinate 38,638 downwards.
TAGAAATACTTGTCCAAGATTATGACTAAAAAAATTTTAGAATCAGAATTTACCTCTAGATGGTACTTATGAGAGGTCATTTTTTGAAAATCTCAATATTTTTACAAAATTTAGGAAAAACTACATAAAATTTAACAAAAATGCCTTTAAAACTTTTTTTTTATCCATATGTTATGAAAATTTTAAGGTAGATACCAGATAGACAATGAAATGAGTAATAACACTTTTATCTCATCATTTTTTTTCCATTTCTCAGTTAATAGTGGAATAATAAAACAGGATAGGTAAAAAATAAATAATTTTTGTTACAATAATAAACTTTATAACTTTTAAGTAAAATTGTTTCGAATAAACTGAAACTTTCCACAGAATTGTTTTATTGAAGAAATATTATATCGTATCTTTAAATTTCAATACACCCACCAAGAGTACACCACCTAAGGATCGAAGAATACTCATGGTGCTGAGTATATTTAGCTTTTTTTTAAATAAAATGTTAACACGTATAGGTGTAATAATTTACATAGATAATAATTGTTGTTTTTTCAAAAATACAATAACTAAATTAAGTGACGCCATTTTTATGGATTTAAATTAGGATGTCGCCATATATAAAAGTTGAGAACCACTGTTATACAGTAGACATAAGGAAGATATCATACTAAACTATCATAAAATACGGTAGATAGCTTATTGGATGAGTACCTCAATTACGAATTATATAGTCAGATTTCATTTTAGCCCCCCTCCCCTCCTGAACAACAATTCTAAATACTCCCCTGGTCAGATACTTCTGGTGGGTTTGTAAAATTTTATAGAAGCGATAAATCATTTCTTCAATAATAAAATTCTAAACAAAGGAAGTTAATAACATAAAGCAGTGTCTTGCCTTAAAAACCTCTGGCCCGCTTTGAAATTTTGATTTATGAATTCAAGTTTTTAATTATGATTAAGGTACTACAGTATTATTTTTTATAGTTTTTTTTAACTTTTGAAACTTTTGGACAAGTATTTCTGTACAAAAAAGTATTTATATAAAAAGAAAATATATATTTGTAGGACTTAACTTCATTGCAAAAACACTTTCTTTGCTCCACTCAGAATCTAAAAAGAATTTGAAGATAGAATGGATTTTGAAAAGAGATAAAAATTCACATATTAATTATTGTTTAATCAATTGTGATTTCATACATATGATGAATTGGCATAGTTATTTAAAAATGGACAAGAATATAGTTTTTATAGTTTTATTGGAACTACCTCAGCTTATATAATATACCCTTGAATATACTTAATAAATAAAAAACCGAACATACTTTGCACCATGGGTATTCTTCGCTTCTTGGGTGGAACTTGATGGGTAGGTTTAATTTTAAAGAAACAATGAATAATTTCTTTAATAAAACGGTTCTGAGTGGAGCTTCAGTTTATACAAGATAATTTTGCTTAAAAATTATAGAATTTATTATTATTACAAAAGAAATACACAACCTGTTTATATCCCTCTAAAATTAACTTACTGAGAAAAATAAAAGTGATTTCACATAAGTGCCTATTAAACTTTTTTTTTACCAAAATATTTTTCATTATATTGTCTACCAGTATTTAGATTTTCATTAAGTAGTTTTTCAAATTTTTAAATATGTTGAGAATTTCAAAAAATGATCTCTTAAAAGTACCATCTAGAGCCAAATTATAATTCTTAAAATCACTGGTCAAAACTTTTGGATCAGTATTTCTAGACGAAAACGTGTGTAGAGAAAAATTAATAAAATTGAAAATTAAAAAAGATAAATATCATTGTAAAAGCACTAGGTTATTAACTTCATTTAGAATTTAAAATATGTATTCATTAATATGGTCAAAAATTGTACGGTTTTAGTTTCAAATGTTCAAACCATTTTATTTTCATTATTTATAACACCAAACACGGATTTAAAGGCCACCTTTGCTCATTCCCCTCCTCCTCTTACCAAAGATTGTACGACTTTGCCTATCATTAGCGAAATTAGGATAAAAATGTTGAGCTAACATTATTTGTTTTATCCTCCCTTAAGGTTTGAATCACAATGATTTGAAATTATGAAAAATCTGGGGGTTTTGAATTTATTTGAAGGCTAATTTATGTTTGCTTTCCTTTGGCTCACCCAGAAAAAAAATTCTGGCGCCACAACCGACATAAAGTACAATAATAGTCATTATTTTAAAACACACCCACCAACAGAATCTGACCCGAAGAGCGAAGAATACCCGTGATGAAAAGTATGTCCGGCTATCTTGTCTATACCTTAATTATCTTTATTTTACTTTACTTTACTTTTTTTATCTAGTAGGTAGGTAAATAAAGAAAAGGAAAAAAATAATTTTAAAAAAAGGTGTTAGAATAAATGTCCAAAAATTTTTTTTTTAATTTTTCAAAATTTTCTCGTGCAAATTATTTTTTGTCTAGGTACCTACCTATATTATTTTCATAAAGTTTGGATCAAAAAATTATAGTTTCTAAGTCATTTTGTCAAATTTTGGGTAATTTTTCTTTCCCCCTCCAAAAAAAAAAAAAAAATTGAAGAATTGAGAAATTAAAAAAAAAAATCTTCTAAAAGTACCAACTAGATGTAAATTCGGTTTCAAAAAATTGCCGATCGAGACTTTTGAACTAGTATTTCCATACGAAAAAGTGTTCACAGAAAAAAAATAAACATCATTGTAAAAACACTAGTTTCTTCACTTCGTTCTGAATCTAAAACGGTGACGAAACAGTAACTTCAAACAGGCACTTACAATAGAAAAATTTGAAAATGTTTATTAATTAAAAAAAAAAAATTCTTAGGATATGCAAAATAATATTTGAAATAAATAATTGAAGATTTGTGAGCCAAATCTACTTTATTATTTCTTACCTAGTAATTCGAAATACGTGCAATGGATTCTGGTGGTGGGTTCGACGCAACTGCGTGCGTTTATGTTCAGCAATTGAGCTAATAATTGAAGGTGTGTCAAATTACGAGAACATTATACGATTTTATAACGGTATGCTCCCAAGTACAACTACCATGGCCACAATGCCTGTTCTCAATAATGATAGCCCGGATGGAGGTACGGTCACGGACAGACGAAAGAAAAAAAATATGTACCTATACGATACAAAAAATAAATGGATGTTTTGTACTCACGGTGATGGCACGTTCAGGTGGTAGATGTGGTACACAGGTGAACTGTGTATTCCAACACGGTCAGAGTCTAACCAGTAAAAGATCAAATCACACAGCGGATCGCGGGTGGCTGAACAATAAACAAACGGTCGCCGATTTACTACAGATACTACTATTTACTTGATACTACAGCTGGTGGCGTCGGCAGAGACTTGTTTTTGTTTTTCTATTGTGCCCAGTCAAGGCAGAGTAGAGAAAGGTACGTCGCTCAACTCACGAACATAACGAGACAGCTTTGATCGCGTACTACGGTACAACTACAGACAGTGGTATTACGCGACGACGCTGAGACCGCACTATCCCACCGTCGTAAATTATTATTACAAATTGTAATAGCAACAGCTGCAGAAGACAGCCGAACCGGTACCTACAAAAAAAAACTGCTACGCATGCGCGTGAATACAATTGTAATTACAGGCATACCATCGTGTGCACTCTGCACCTACATCCTACATGTCTCCTTTCAACAATGAGTAACAATGAGACAACACGAGGCGGTCAGGTAAAGAATTAGATGATATTGTAGTTCCTATACGAGTAAAAAAAAGGCAAGTAAAGCAAAGATAAGTATAGGCCAGGGGTCGGCAACCTTTTTTTGACGGAAGAGCCAAAAGTTACAATGAACATAATTTTTCAGATTTTAAAGAGCCACTAAAAATTTTCGAATTTTTTAAATATACTTTTATAATATTAAATTATATTGTATTCTATTATACAGATTTTTTTATATTACATGTATTCACACCTTTGAAAAAATAATTTGCTTCTAAATCATCTTTTTTGAAACAATGAGCGTAAAAATAAAATATAATGACGATACAGCCAAAAACAATAGGTAAGCAATTAAATTAACACACACGCAACGTCACCCGCCTGGACGACTAACGACGAGTTTTCGGCATTTATATCAAATCGTCGAACTAATAAGTCGTCGATTATAAAATAAACGACAGAACAACTTCTTGTTCATAGTATACGCTGTACCTCGCTCCAATTTTTTTCTTATGTGTAACCCCCTTTTTTTATTTTTCAAAAAAATCATGAGTGTATTCGGCGTATATGGAGTTACCCTATGGGAACACCACTGGCTATAAATAAACATATTTTACTACGATAGCCTGTGCTCCATCCAGGTACTATCAAGTTATTATTGTTATGTATTATTTCAAATTTCCAAAAGCAATAAAAATAATATAATTATTTGTTTTTGAATACAAGATATTAATTTTTGCATGTGGAACTAGAGAGCCGCAACTTATTTTGTTTGTTGTATTTGCAACTTAAGATCGAAAGAGCCAGATTCTCTTGGTGGGTATGTTGAGTTTTAAACAGTGGTTAAAGTGAGAAAAACTAGGAGGGGGGACTGTAGGTCCTAAAAAATGAGAAGCGTACCCGAGCCACACCGAGGTAAAGTAAAGCAAAGCAAAGTAAAGGCAAGAAAGCCGGACATACTTCGCACCACGGATATTCTTCGCTCTTCGGGTCAGATACTCTTGGTAAGTGTGTTGAAAATGACGACCATTATTGATCTTTATATTATTAACTTCTTTTGTTCAGAATCGTCTTATTGAAGAAATGATTTATCGTTTCTTTAAAATTCCACTAACCCACTAAGAGTATCTGACTAGAAGAGTGAAGAATATGCAATGAAATTCTCCACTTTGGTACCAAGTTTCATTAAGATTGATAGAACTAATTTTCTTTCATGTAAGTATAAGTGTGTAATTTGAGATAAAACTAACGAAATTCGTTGAAATTCTAACTTCAAACGGTTATAGAGAAAAAAGTTGACATACGTTTTTGAGATTTTTTAGGTCAATTAGACATAGTTACATGACTTACATGTAAGTGAGGGTATATTAAATTTTCGAGTCTTAATTTTAAGAATTAAAAAACTGGCCTTTTTTGCACCAAGGGTATTCATTGCACCTTGGGTGGGATACTTTTGGCGGATGTGTTGAATTTTAAAGAAATGATAAATCATTTCTTCAATAAAAAGATTCTGACCAAGGCTCCAAATACTATATAAAAACAATAATTATTGTTGATTAGGTTATATTTAACAAAATGTTATTTAATAATTTTAATCCCTTCTTCATTCTTCGTTCTTCAACAAATTTTCTTAACAATTCTTCCATTGTCCGCCTGATGCGCATCGCAAATCACGATCCCTCCTCGCGAATCAATAGTTTTCTAATTATTTGATTTTGAAAATTCAATATTTTCAGTTATTATATTAAATACCTAGAATTTCTACGATTTTCATCGCTATATTTGTAGTCTAGCAGCTAAGCCATATTCCTCAGATACGGCAGTACCAGGTTCAAACATTATCCGGTAAAAAATAATTTTTTGTACTTTTTTCGACCATGACTGACCAGAAACGACAATATAAACATTAGACATTAGTAAAAGTTAAATTATAGTCAATTAATGTTGACTTACGACAATAAGAGCCGTTTTTATATTTTATTATGACGTTTATAATTTATTGTAATTTGAAATTATTTTGTGGAGTATTCATTTGGTGTATGTGAATATATGAAAATTAATTTTCGTTTTTCGTAAATGTTGTATGTAAAAAAATAATTTTTAATTCAACATTTAAGTTCAGTTCTTCAAAACTCATAATTATTATTGCATATAAGTTGAAGCTCCGTTCAGAATCGTTTTATTGAAAAATGATTTATCATTTCTTTAAAATTGAACGCACCCAATAAGAGTATCCCATCCGGAGTGCAAAATACACACTTTTTATATTCTATGCGGTAGCGAAGAAGCTTATGATTTTACAATGATGTTTATTCATTTATTATTTCTATTTCAGTGAACACTTTTTCGTATAGAAATATTTTTCCAAAACTTTTAATCAGTAACTCTATAGATCCGAAATCACACCCAGATGGTACTTTAAGGAGGTCATTTTTCAAATTTCTCAATTCTTTTTCCAAAATTGTAGAAAATTCGTCAAAAAATTGACAAAAAAACGGCAAAATATGCAATTATTGGAATTCCCGTAAAATTGATAAATGCTTTTTAACATTACTTCAATAATAATGCAGCTAGAAACTTTCTCCAACTACCAAAAATAATCACGAAAACATTTCACAAAAATTTCAAAAATCATCCCAACATTTTTTATTTTCAACTGACATATTTTAAGTAATTTATGGAATTCATTTGAATTTTCTGAAAATTTATCAAAAAATATTTAAAAAATGCAATAAATTCGTCATTTTATAAGAAAAATGGATAAAACATAATGCGAAACGGAAAATTACGATACTATAGTAGGTACTGTCTTATTGTATACAAATTTAAAAAGCCAGTATTCTTCACTTCTCGAGCGGAATACTTAATGGTTGTGTTGAACTTTAAAGAAACAATAAATCGTTTCTTTAATAAAACGACTTTGAGTGGAGCTTCAGTTAATTATAGACAAAAACAATTGTCATTTTTATATTGAGTTGGTATGTTTAACAGTTGTAGGTAACATATTATTTGAAATTCGTCTATGATAAGGTATTGTGGACACTTTCATCATTTTAGCAATATAACTTTTGGAATAGATAGTAACCAAATAATCTGTGTTAACTATTGTTTATAATGGGTGAAAATCTCAAGATTCTTGTCCAAGTTTTGAAATTAAGTGAATTCAATTAAATCGATTTTAAGAAAAACTTGTTTGCGGGATATTTAGCCGTTTTACAAAACGTTTCGACAGATTATCTTCATTTTTGAACAAAGTAAAGTATTGAAATGTATGGATAATAATATCTTTAAAGTAGATTTATGGTCTAAAAAATTACTATATAAAACATTAGGACAAATATTTCAATAAGAAAGTGTTTCTATAAAAATCAAAAACATACATTTTACCGTTTTTACTTTATAATTAGACGTTTATTTTTTTGGTTCTGAGAGGGGTTTAACCCCCCTAAACCCTCCCCGTAACTACGCCACTGGTGGTTCTAACTCCTCAAAGAGGGCGATATCGCCCACTTTGGGAAACATTGCGCTAAACAGACTTACTATAACAATATTATATTTAATGAAAGAATAGCTGTAATCAATAAATTGTATAAGGGTATAACTGAATCAGTGATATTTAAAATATGAACGGAAAGGAATCGGATCCACAATTTTTTGACCTGAAACACTACCTCTTTGCTGGGAAGAAATTAGGGTATGCCCGTTAAGGCGTCAGCATGAAAACGGGACGGTACTGGATTCGAGTAATACCCGATAATCTAGTAAATATTTTTCACTTTTTTTTACCGTGACTGACTAGGGGTGCCTCGATAAACATTAGTTAAAATTATATCACAGTGCATAAATGTTGATTTACGATAATTAGAGCTACAATATTTTATTTTATTATGATATTTATATTTTATTGTTTTTTTTTTTTTAGATTCTGAGCGATAGCGAGGAATGTATTGGTTTTACAAATCCGTGTGTTTTTTTTTGTATGTATGGAAACATTTTTTCTAATAACTGGTCCAAAAGTTTTGATCAGTAACTCTACAGATCGGAAATGTTGTTTAGTTGATACTTTTGAGAGGTCATTTTTCCAAATTCTCAATACTTTTTCTAAGTGCATGCCTAGAATACCCAAAAATTGACAAAAAACGGTAAAAAACGGCATAACCCGAATTTTCGTAAATTCATTTTTTTTTTAGATTCTAAGCGAAGTGAAGAAGCTTATGTTTTTACAATGATGTTTATTTTTATTTTTATTTTTTTCTTCTTCTGTAAACACTTTTTCGTATAGAAATACTAGTCCAAAAGTTTCGATCAGTAACTTTATAGATCCAAAATCGAACCCAGATGGTACTTTTGAGAGTTCATTTTTCAAATTATTACAAAAAAGTAAAGTAATGTATAGATAAAAAAATCGTCTATATATATATATATATATATATGTATATATTATCTGGGTAATACAAATAGGCTGGAATATTTAATTTGAATTTGGGACTCAATTAATCGCTTTCATTTTTAGACATGGAACCCAATTTACGTAAAATTAATAAAATGAGACTCAATTTACCAAACTCGATTAACACAGTATTCCTGTCTATAAGTGAAAAATGGAATTGAAGATAAAATGACAGCGACATATCATCCATAGAAAAGATAACCATATCAACATATTATTTTATTCTGTCTTTAGTCGTGCTGAACATTGTCCGTACCCGTCCAACTTATAGAGCGCTCGTGGTGACTCAAACACTTACTAAATTAAGAGCGATAAAATCAAGGTGGATTAATCCACCTTAGATAAAACGATACCATTGCGTTGCGTATCTATAGTATTCTATGATAATACCTAATGAATTGAAAAATAAAATAATAGGTATTAAAATTGAATATCAGTACCTATATACCTATGTGTGAAATTAATAATAATTAGAATTAGAATTTAAAAGGATGCTCTTCTATGGTAGGTAGATGTAGTATCGGGAAAAATAACCCCGTAATTTTAGAGGTCGGAAAAAATGACCCGAGAAAAAGTAACCCTATAATATGATAGATAAAGTGTAATATATTTATTTATTTTTTGTTGTATAATAATATTTATAAAATGTACCTATTGATTAATGTTTGAAATTGCAGAAAAAAGTCTACAGAAAATAAACTAAAATTACAATCATACTGAATACAACACAAAAATAAGACTACACATATACCTAGTATGCAGTGGTGGATTCAAGGGAGAGGCCCGTGCCCCCTCCTTGACAGCATATTTTTTTTTTGGAATGTTCAAGTAACTAAAATCTATGTTTTCAATAACTTTTATTTTTCGTGTTACCAAAAGGACATCCTGTGGTGGCACAAACTTTTTTTTTCAAATAGTAACTCTTTATTATAACTGCAGAATTTTTTTATGGTCATATTTCTGTGAATAGTGTTGTTTCAGTATTTAGAATAATACTCTCTTCGACACATTTACAAGTGCACACCATAATTATTATAAATCTACACATTTAAGCTTTAATCAGAGATATTTAGTCAAAATGTTCATATGAATTTATGTGATTATATTTTACAATATTACGAATTAATAAGATGTTAGCTGTAGCCTGTAGGTATAATCATAGATTTATAATAATCATGTAATACGTGTAATAGCCACAATAAAATTACCTATTATATTAGTATGATACTATGATTTTGATTTTACCTTCTACCTAAGAAAAAATTATGTTAAATAAGACCTTAGTTAGAAATCAAAATATAATATAGCAAAAAATTGGAGAACGTATAAAATGTTTTACATCATCAATTCTCAGCGACTTGTAAGACTGTGACTATAATATTATTACGTAGGTAGGTAGGTAGGTAGGAATTTACTTAATATTACGAATGTTAATAATATTGTATAATGTTAAAGGTACCTATAACATTATGGTTTAAGTGGGTAGGGCATATCGCATATACCTATAGACGACTACTGACACTGTAGTGCAGGGGTTCCCAATCCGTGGTACGCGGAAAGCTCGTAGGTGGTACGCAAAGACATTTTTTGATCTGAAATTTTGTTGTTTGTATGAATATCGAACAATAAAAATATTAATAAATTAATTAAAATATATAAACGGAAAAGTTAGTATAGGAACACTGGATTATGTAGAAATTCGTAATGTTTCGGAATACGATATTAAAAAAATCGGAGATAATTTGCACTATGCAGGGTATTCTTAGCTTCTCTTGTGAAACGTGGTGGGTATGTTAAATTTTAAAGAAACTGTAAATGATTTCTACAGTAAAATGAGACTAAGCAGAGCTTCAAACTATACAAGACAATTTTACTTGAAAATTATGAAGTCTTCTATCCAAGGACGTAGCCAGCATGACATTTCGGGAGGGGTTTAGATTATAAAGACGTATTTTGACTAAATAAATTAGGACAAAAAAAAATCTCATAATAATATATTATACATTATCATGAAGCTGCATGCAATTTTACATAAAATAATATTATTAATTATTATAATATTGCTATATAATTTTATTTATTTTGATTTAAAAATAAATTTCAGGGGGGGTTTGAACCCTGAAACCCCTCCCCTGGCTACGGCCTTGCTTCTATCATCACAAAAAACCAATTTTATTTTTACTTTGCCAGTTATATATCCTACTATTAAAAGAATAAGGGAATAAGAAAAAAATGTTGAAGTGAAAAAAAATTACAAATTTTTTTTTCACATTTTAAACATTTACTTTTACCAAAATCAATCTATATTTAAATTTTCACAAAGTTTTTATAAAAAGAAATTTAATGGCATTTTGTCAAATTTTGGCTAGTTTTTTTACAACATTTTAGAAAACTATTGGAAAATAACTTTTCTCATGTATCATCTTAAAACTTTTGGACAAGAATTCCTTATGAAAAAGTGATTACAAAAAAAAAAAAAATAGATAAATAAATACAAATAAATTGACATAATTATAAAAATACTAGCTTTTCCTCTCCACGCAGAATCTAAAATATATATTTAAAAAAATTTGACTCTCCTAATTTAGTTTTAGAATTAAGGTGGTACGCGTATTAATTATACAAATGTCTAGTGGTACTCAGGGATATAAAGGTTGGGAACCCCTGCTGTAGAGCGTTGTACTCGCCATTCGCCGCCGACGATCTGTGGCCGTGCGTTGCCAATGCCGTATTCGGAAGTAGCTGTGTCACACAACGTCGAGTTGCGCAATACCACTAGTCTAGTGTAATACGAACATAGCACGATAACCTTGCATACGTACCCACCATGCAATAATAAGAGTAGGTAGACGATACGTAAGCATAACTGTAGTCCGTCGCAGGTAGGTGAATATGTAATGTATATATATAATATTATTGACTATTGTTTATCTGGTTATACCTTCCTGTAAATGCAAACAATAAGCAAACTATGCACGGCAACAAAGCGTAAATGATGATTAATATTTCGCAATATCATTTTGTGTATTATAGAGAAGTTAAATGTTATGTCAAGTGTTTACTAAGAGGGGAGAGGAGATATTCACTTTAAAAATATTATAATACAAAAAAATTGTTTTAATTCAATCATTAATATGACAAAAAACACGTACCTATTTCCAAAACTCAAAAGACAAGCCACTCTCCTATATCGATGCATATTAACATCTTATTAAACAAATGTAATTATGTTAAGTTATTTTAAATTAATTTGAATTCGTAAATAGTAGTTGCATTTTTACACGATTGTTTTTTTATCACCATTAATTGTTAATAATTAATAAAATATTTTTTCACTCCCATTTTTTTTTGATTTTGGCTTGAAAAACGATAGTAGGTAATTTATTAATTTATTGTTTCTTTTTCAATCCATTTAAATAGTATTTGATGTGAAAGAGTATTTACTTGCAATTATCTAATTTTGCACACTAGTTATTTATTATATTATCCGTAAAATATAGTATAATTTATATATTATTTATAAAATTACTAACCACTGCCCACAACGAAAAATAATAATGGACTAGAACTTTATATCAATGGTGTCACAAATTGACAAATAGTGTGACGTTGCTATTATATTAGTCACCATAGGCGCAAATAGAGTAAAAAATTTGGAGGTCAATAATTTTTCATTCATTTTAATAAGTATGGCCGTATAAAATATTTTCTGAAGTATTTAATATGTATGATGTACATATTTTACCTACGCTTATTTATTGTATATCTATATAATGAAAATGTATATAAGGGTCAAGGATTATATCAAAAAAACATTGAAATATAATTTGTATTTCAACATAGGTTAATAAAACATAGGAAAATATTGTGTTTATTAGTAATATTACAATTAATAATTGATTCACATAGTATTATACAATATCACTCAATATCATATAATAATATAAAGTAATATTCTGTGTTACAACATTAATATTTTTAAATATACCTATTCAAATATCATACATTTTTGGGGGAGAGAAGGCTAAAAATACTTTTGGGGGGTGCTCAGCTTCCCTAGCCCCCCATCTATTTGCCCTAATGTCAGTCACTCTAAGACTGCTTAAATAATGAGTGTTTAAATTACCTAATATTTATAGTTATTATACTATATTTGAAAAAGAATTCAGATCACAGGAGGGGCAAATGCCTACCCTGCAACTACTATGATGCGCACGGGCAAATATAAGATCATACCTGGTATACATAAATGTACACATTTTAAAGTCATCTCATATTATTAATTTAAACAAAATATCTTACAAAAATAACTATACAGGTAATATCAGTTTTACAATTTACACGTTATGGATTTGTTAATAATTTGTGAACCTTCTGCAATTGGCTTATTTTTGCTTATACAATAAGACTAAAAATTTACATTATAATACGATAATATAATATATTATATACGATAATCGTATTATTATGTATTCGAATAATAAAGCAAAAATATCTGGTATGATAATAGTGGTAAAGATCGTTTTTTGTTACTTCGCTTCACGGTTAAGATATAGAAGGTGGATTTATAACACATATTATCATTTAGAAGAGATCATCTATATTTGTTCATTTATTTATTAAATTATGAATTTCAAATGTAAATCATTACCTACTTCAAGTTCAATGAGTGATAACTTATAAGTGATGATAAAATGTAAAAACTAGAACTAAATAAGAGACTTTAATGCAAGTATAACTACATAATACTAATAAGTTGAAAATTCTTCATTTCTATTATATTATTATGAAAGTTTTACTTTACCATTAAACCAAGTTCATATTCCAATATATTAGATTCTGAACGAAGTGAAGAAACTTATGTTTTTACAATGATGTTTATTTTTTTTTCTCCTTCTGGAAACACTTTTTCGTATAGAAATACCTGTCAAAAAGTTTAGATCAGTATCTCAATAGAATCCAAATCATACCCAAATGGTATTAAAAAAAGGTCATTTTTCCAATTTCTCAATACTTTTTCCAAAAACAAGGAAAAACTATCGAAAAATTGACGAAAAACGGCAAAATATGCAATTACCGCAATTTCCGTAAAATTGAAAATTACTTTTTAACATAACTTCTAAAATAATGCAGCTAGAGACTTAAAATTTTCACCAACCACTAAAAATCGTTATGAAAATATTTCATAAAAATTTCAAAAAGATTTGATCAATTTTGAGTTAAGTACAGCATTTTGAAAATTTCGGAAATTTCTCATTTTTTGTTAGTTTTTATGTAATAAAATGTTTGATTTTTGATATTAAGATTTGAAAATTTAATATGATCTCACTGACATATACATCTAATTGACCTGAGAAAATCTCGAAAATCGTTAGTTGACTTATTTTTTGTACCCGTTTGAAGTTAGAATTTCGACGAAATTCGTTAGTTTTACCTAAAATTACGCACTTTAACGTACATATAAGAAAATTTGCCAAACCGATTGTTTTGAAATTTGATGTCTAGATAGAGAATTTCATTGCAAATATTTTGGTGCAATAAAATTTCTTACGGACGAATAATTAAACATTTTACAAGGGTTTGACTGAAGAAAAATCGAAGAAATTACGACAAAGGCATCTATCGCTATATGGCATCTATCTAATTGGTGCCACGAAAGACCGTCACCCCAATTCGTGTGTACCTTAATCGTTATCGTGGGATTCCCAACATAATTATTGACTATGTCGATATTTTTACAAAGGGATTCGTGTTTCATATTTATTAATAGTGACATACTATTCAGTGTTTATAAAGGTGGCCACACACTACGGTTTTAAATGTCCGTATACAGTGTACGGTGCAGTTCGTACGTTATTTTATTCCTTACATTATTAACTTCCTTCGTTCAGAATCGTTTTATTGAAGAAATGATTTATCGTTTCTTTAAAATTCAATACACCCGTCAAGATAATCCCACTCGGCGTGCGAAAAACACCCGACGAGAGCGAAGTATACACTTTTTTTTTAATTTACTTTTTGTTATAAAATATGATTTAATATTGAAATTTTACTTTTACTGGTTTCCTACCCATAATATTTAAATTCTGGTTTATAAATATTGTTACATATCTTATTTTTACTTTAGCTACACGGGGGGCGATGGAGTTAAATAAAAGATTTCACCTTGTAATAAACACATGCCTCATTTATCAAATGTATGTATAAGCAACTTATAGTAATAGAATAGTAATAATATAGAATTATTTCGAGGTTTAAATAAATAAAGATATACGTAGCACCAAGAAGGCAAGGAATACAAAATAATCGTTTTATCAATAAATTGCGATTGATTCACTACATTAGTTTTATTACTACAAGGAGGTACATACTCGCACATTAACATTCTTTTGAATTTTCTAGGAGGGAGGTTGATGGGTGTTTGAGAAATAAATCCAAATGGTTTTCGTAACACTTAATTGGTCATCCTCAATTTTTTTATGATATAAATACAATAATCATTAAAGTCTTAATATTTTCATGATAGCTATAATTAAAGACAGGATTTATATGCATTTTAAATTGAAAAATATGTATGCAAACATGCATTAAAAGAAAGTTAAAATATGCAAGAAAAAAATGCAAAAACATGCAAAACATGCAAAATAAAATTTAAATTTTTATTAAATTTTCTATTTGATTTTAATTTTGTAGTGATAATTATTTATCAATTTTATTAAAATTTTCATAAACATAAGGTAAGATGTATATTACAAAAAATATGCAATACAAAAATGTAATTTGTTAAATTGTAATTTAATTTTTAATTATTGAAACATTGTAAAAAATATTTTATTTAAACTAAATAGTAGACACATTGATGATATAAATAGGGAAAAAGTACAAAAAATTCAATGTAATATATTAATTGAAAAAACAATTTTTTGCTCAACACCTTTTTGGACTGTTAGGTGTATATTTGTATGGTTTTTTGTTAAAATATGCAAAAATATGTACTAACAAAAAAAAACATGCACTAACGTCAGAATATTATGCAAAAAGATGCAGTTTAAAATTTTGATATTTAAGCAAATTTGTGGACACTTGTTGACTGCATGTATGTGATGTTGAAAATAGCAACATGCATTTTATGCAAAATCCAGTCTTTAGTTATAATGATACGTTTAATAAAATAAGAGAAAAGATCGAGGTTTTTCTATATAAGTGCAAATACGGAATTTAGGCGCAAACACAGTATAGCCATTTTAAAATTACCTGAACAGCAATAGGTAATTGATATACATTTGGTGATTTATATTGCTTATATATAAATATATCTAATCTATTATATTATAAATATAACTTAGTATTATGTTACTTGTATCTAATAGGTACTAATATTATTTCATTCTTTTCATCTTGGTCTATTGATAATATTGTTGTATTGTGTTCTAGTTGAACGGTAAATTTCAACTGATCTAATCCTGGGGTAGAAATGTAGAAATTTATAGAAGTTTTAATTCCATTTAAATTTTTTTATAAACCATTAAATTTTTTGTGAAATGTTAAAATAATCCTAAATTTATTTCTAAATCATACATTTTGCCCAAAATATTTTCTAACCCTGAAATATGCAATTTTATACACTAAAATTATTTGTATAAGGGTTCATTGGAAAAGTACTAAGATATAAGTAGCAACTTATTTTTAATGTTTCAATCATATTGGTATTTTCCACAAAAATTAGCAATTTTTTGTTTAAAGAAATAAAAATTTAAAATAAGCCTATAGGTACTAAATATATGCAATCTGTGCCATCGGGAAGTGACCGACATGCGTCATATGAAAATATACGTACCTAACTCTTTAAGTTTATTTTTTTGTGCGTTATTTATTTTTTTATTAAAACTTAATTTACTGTATATTTTTAATGTATTTTCAAAACTAATCAACTTTTTAATGTAATTTTTTTTTAATTTTAAAGGTCTTGAATTTCTGTTCATCAAATAACATGTATAATTAACTACGATATATACATATATTCGTATATAATTACATCATTCACAAATTATTTTTATGGAATAAAATAAGTAATTTTTTTTTAAAATCACTATTTTTAAATAAAAATAGCGATAAACTTCATAATTATAATTACATTTTTTCTCCTTCTATTATACTACAGAAATACACACATAATTCCATAATAGTTTTATTTTCGTATCTTTCATAATTCCAGAGTAAGGTTATAAGCATTTTGATTATTTTTTGGGATGTTCAAAAAATAGCTATCTGGGGTAGAAATCCGTTTCACAAATTGAAGATTAAAAATAAGCTAGTTTTATATTGCATATTGATACATATTTCGATTTTATTTTATAATAAATGCATATTTTAAAATTTTTGAATTTTTTTGTATAATTTACAAATATAGTAACTATTATAGGTTTTCTTTACAACTTGTTCTTGGGTTATTTCTGTCAGCGAAAATGTTCCTTTTAGATTCTGAACGAAGTGAAGAAGCTTATGTTTTTACAATGATGTTTATTTTTTTTTCTTTCTGGAAACACTTTTTCGTATAGAAATACTTGTCCAAAAGTTTCGATCAGTATCTCTATGGAACCGGCATCGTACCCCAATGGTACTTTAAGAAGGCCGTTTTTCCAATTTCTCAATATTTTTTCAAAAAATGGGGAAAAACTGTCGAAAAATTAACAAAAACCGACAAAATATGCAATTTCCGTAAAATTGAAAATTACTTTTTGACATAACTTCTAAAATAATAAAAATATCATGCGTTAAAAAGAGAGTTAGAAAATTACTAACCAGGAATAATTATTTAGATCACACAACAAATTAATTTAATCATCAACAAGACGAAAGCAACCCTAAAATCAACAGTCAACTCCACCCCTGGGTTAAGATGTTCAATAAATGGCATATAAACGGTGTAAAATAATTATAAATTCATTTTTTAACAAATTACAATGTATGCTATTATTACCACTTATTATCATCAAAAACCTAGATTAATTGTACAATTTTTCATTTTAAAACAGAAATTCCGTAAAAAATTTTACTACACCAAAATATTCGTCTTGTAATTCTCTGTCCAAGTATCAAGTTTCGTAAAGATCGATTGTACCAATTTTAGATTCTGAATGAAGTGAAGAAGCTAGTGTTTTTACAATGATGTTTATTTATTTTTTAAAATTTTTTTTTCTGTGTACAACTTTTCGTATAGAAATACTTGTCCAAAAGTTTCGATCAATAACTTTTTCAAACCCGATTTGCCTCTAGATTGTACTTTAGAGAGGTCATTTTTTGAATTTCTCAATTCTTCAATGTTTTTTTTGGAAAATAACTACTCAAAATTTGACAAAAACGACTCGAAATCCATCATTTTTTGATCAGAATTTTATGAAAATTTAAACATAGATTGAAAATCCTATAAAAAAGATTTTGGCGCAAGAAAATTTTGAAAATTTGAAAAAATATTTAGGACATTTTTCGAAAATTTTTTTTTTTTAACTTCCTTCGTTCAGAATCGTTTTACTGAAGAAATGATTTATCATTTCTTTAAAATTTAATATGCCCGTCAAGAGAATGCCACCCGTCGTGCGAAGTACACCCATCGTGCGAAGTACGTCCGGCTTTTTTTCAAATGACAGCACTTTGAACTTTTTCAAATTGTATGCACATTTTTTAGTAAATATTAAAAACACTGCAGTACTTCATATATCTTAAAAACTTTTATTAAGTACGTATAAAATATCAAAAACTAATAAATAATTAATAGGTATGGCTCGGATTTAAATACCCTAAAAGTATCAAAAATGCATTGTTTATTAAATAAATTCAAATTATTATTAAAAAGTAAAGTAAAGAATAGACAAGAAAGCCGGACATACTTCGCACCACGGATATTCTTCGCTCCTCGTCCTCGGGTCAGGTACTCTTGGTGGGTTTGTAGAATTTCAAAGACATGATTAATCATTTCTTCAATAAGACGATTCTGAACGAAAGAAGTTAATAAAATATGTAAAGAACAATAATAGTCGTTATTTCAAACACTCACTCACTCACTAAGAGTATCTGATCCAAAGAGCACAGAATATCCGTAGAGCGAAGTATGTCCGGCTTTCTTGCCTATATTTTACTTTATTTTTTTTTATTTAGTAAATAAAAAAAATATTATTTAATAAATAAAAAAAAAAGGAAACAAAATTAAATGAGAAAAAAATTTTATTTTATATTTTCAAATTTTTCTTGCGCCAAAATGTTTCTCATATTATAGTCAATATATGTTTAAATTTTTATAAAATTGGATAAAAAATTATGGTTTCTGAGTCTTTTTTGTCAAATTTTGGGTAGTTTTTCCAAAAAAATTGAAGACTTGAGAAATTTAAAAAATGACCTCTCTATAGTACCAACTAGAGGAAAATCCGGTTTCAAAAAGTTACTGATCGAGACTTTTGGAAAAGTAGATTCATATAAAAAAGTGTATACAGAAAAAAAGATGTAAAAAAATAAACATCGTTGTAAAAACATTAACTTCTTCACTTCATTCAGAATCTGAAAATGAGTAAAAAATGAAATTTTATTTGCATTGCACTGTACAATAAGAATTTCTTTAATTTTTTGGACTTTTGAATGATCTACGGTTGTGTGCCAATCATAGGCGGATTTAGCATTTAATTTTCGGGGAGCTATAACCCCAAATAATCTTTGAACATTTATTTAATACAGCAAAAGTTTTTATTATAATGATAATATTTTTACACACACTACGTATCATGGCCGTATCCAGGGGGGTGGTTTTCCGGGTTCAAACCCATTCCAAAATGTTTATGTTAAGTTTAAAATTGCTCTAAATTTTTACTTATTACCATCAACCATAACACACAAGTTTTCATATATAATTTTTGTTATAGATTCGACCCCCCCCCTGAATTTTATTCTTAATACGGTCATGCCTATAGATTTTTTTTTTTTGTTTACAATTTTCCATTGATAATTCTAGCCTTTTATTCTTTAATTATGTTAAAAAAATGACTCATGACTGTTTTCAGAGAGGGAAGGTCTTGGTATTACCCCCTTCCCCCTTCCGAAACTTCCTAAAATAATTCTTTATTTTTATTTTACATTAAATATTGTCAATACTTAATTTATGGTTAAATTTTTCATTGAAAAAATAATAATAAAACCCTCCCCGAAAATTCATTCTAGATACGACCATGCTACGTAAGTAATCATGGAGGTATGAATTGTGAGAGATATGTAACAAACAAACTTTAAGAAAACGCCTATAAAATTATTTCATTTGTTCCACGATATTATTTAATTTATATAGAGTAATAAAAAGAGTTAAAAAATTTAAAATTCAAACTATTAGTTGTTATTTAACTACGAGTTTACAATAAAATACAAGCATATTGCAAAATTGTACACTATAATTAATAAAATATTAATAACTGTAAGTTATTTAAAATAAAAATAAAATATGAAAAAGGCACTAAATTTACCTTAACGTCTTCAAATGAAAAATGCATTTGATATGCAACTTTAAATTTCATTTTCTTTCATTAGGTATTATCTGCAAAAACATCTTCTACTTGGACACTTTGTTAATTTCAATATTTTTTTATAGTTCACTCCCAATATAACATCGCTAAATCTTTGATTTACTAACTGTTAAAATATTAAGTGTTTAAATTTAAAAATTATAACAGACAACCTAATATTAGAAACACAATTTGCTTATTTTCTTTGGTAAAACTATTGATTTTCTTATATAAACTATCTAATACCTATATAATATAAAATCAATTACAAAACATTCATTTAGTTTAGTTGAGTTGTACGCTATAAAAATCGGCTGTGTGATGATGTGACATGGAAATAAATTTCAGCCTTGTCTAATTTAAAACCTGATTACTTTATGTTAAATAAGTCAATTTTTTAGTCATAATACGAGAATTAGCATAAAAATGTCCTAAAAT
Source organism: Stegophylla sp. TES_Ste_2020 (assembly GCA_025469315.1). Lineage (NCBI taxonomy): Eukaryota > Metazoa > Arthropoda > Insecta > Hemiptera > Aphididae > Stegophylla > Stegophylla sp. TES_Ste_2020. Next base: position 18,509 of record JAIPRM010000181.1, on the reverse strand, counting down.
ATTTAAAAAATTCATTAAAAAAATCGCTAAAAAGTATAAAATCCGCTAAAAATACAAAAAATGGTTGTGGTTATAACATGGAGTATTTAAAACATATTTGTAGCTTGGATAGCATCGCGTAAGACATCCGAAAAAAAAAAAAGATGCAAATGCATTGAGATCCGAACCCTAATAATTAGGTAAATGGCTAACAAAGGTAGAATATTAAATAAACTTGAACATATCACATGTGTACCTAAAAACGTTTAGGATTTTATGAATCAGATTTTTAAGTAAATATCATAAACTTAAAAAACTACTTAAAACCCTAAAAATAATTTAAAAAAGTTAGATACCTAATTAATTGTATAAATGCGGTAAATGTGACTGAGCTAGTCGCACATGCCCCGTAGGAAAATTCGCACTTCATACAACAATTTGTACGGCGCAAGTACATATTTCGGTAAAAAACTTATTCAAATAAAAATTAAGTATAATTCAACAAGCTTATTATAAAGTAGACATAAAAAAAACATAAATTACCAATGTTTCAAAAATCTAAACTAAAAACTTCAACAGACAAAAAAATCACAAACAACGGTCTTGGTTTTAAATACAAGAGATAATAGTCAGTTAGATTTTCGTATAAAGTATATCTAACATTTAATGCTAATGCTAGGATACTCAGACAATTAATTTCCTATCTTCTTGATAATTTTATTACGAAATACAATGACTGAGATGCGGCGAAGGCACTTGCCTACCACGTTTCGGCACTTGCCCTACTTCACAGTAAATTAATTAGGTAGTTAACGAATTACTGTATCATACTACTAATTACTGTTATTATTACAAGTTTGTAAGTTAAATACTTATTCAAGTTCAAGTTTATCGTGTTACTTCTGGTCAGTCACGGTTAAAAAAAAGTACAAAAAATGTACCTCTTACCTGGTTAGGTGTGAACCCGGACATTCTGACATTTTGACAATACTACAAGACTACAAGAACAGCGTTGAAAATGGATACTTTGCTTTGGATGACTGGAACAAACCTTAAACTACACCAGACTTTCGTCTTTGTTAGTGAATGGAGGTGGGGCGGGGACAATTTGTAGTTTTAGCACAGAGTACATATTATACTTTGTTAAGAGTGAAACAAGTTAATGAGTTTAGTTTTTGTTTTCGTTTAGTAAAAGGAAATTGGAAGGTTTAATCTAAAAGACGGATGTGATCGTGATTGAAGAAGGAGTTTTTGTTGAACATTGGTTTAGATTGTGAATGGATTGAGTGTTGGATAGATTTAAAATTTGCAGACTGTAGGAAGACCGAGTTTCTTACAAAAGTGGGCATGCCTGTGATTGTTTGGATTACATTAGTCTGGACCGATTCAGTTTTACGCCAGTGAGAGGGCTGAGGGAGTCATGAAAAGTTGGGCTGGAGGACCTGGCGTAAGTAAAGATAGGAGTAATGTATAGTTTAAGTATGTTGAGATTGGTTTTCAGTGGGTTGGGACTTTTCCTGTTAAGTAGTGGGTAAAGTAGTCCGCGGACGCGGGTTGCTTTTTTGGTAATGTCAGTGATGTGTTTGTTGAAGGTTAGTTGACGTTCAAGTGCGACTCCTAGGTATTTTACTTGGTTTATGTTGATGTTTTAGTTGTCAAGTCGAAGTAGTTGTACGTTAGTTGTTCGTTTGCGTCCGAAAATGATGCCTACTGTTTTGTTAGCGTTAATTTTGATGCGCCATCGATGAAAGAATTTGTAGGATAAATCTAATTGGTGTTGGGTTATATTATAGCGACGTCGACGTGTTTTGAGAATTTGTTGGAGATAAAGAATGAAAATGGATGAAATAGTATAGTTAGGTATTTAATATAATACCCTAAAATATTGAATTTTCAAAATAGAATAATTAGCCAACTATTGATGCACACGGTTTTTAATTCAAACCATCACATTTAGCGTCGAAAAACACACAAGATGGCAAAAATATTACCAACCTATTTGAATGTTAATTAGAAATACACCATAAAATTTGTATGTATTTTCCTTTACCTAAACCTAATGAATACCTACTCCATAAATAATTTTAAATTACAATAAAATATAAACATTGTAATAAAATAATAAAGCGGTATTAATTATCAAAAACCAACATTAATTTGCTATAAAACTTCGGTTAGTCACGGTTGAAAAAAGTGCAAAATATTTAGTTTTCTGGGTAAGGGTCGAACGCAGAACCGTCGAATTCGAACTTGACTTAACCACAAGAACAGCGTAGGAAACTATTGAAATAGTAGATATTTATATAATACCCTAAAATATTGAATTTTCAAAATAAAATAATTTGAAAATTATTGATGCGCGTGGATTTCTTGAAAAATATTTTGGCGCGAGACAATAGTGAAAATGTGATAGAAAAATTTTTTTCTCATCAAACAATTTTATTTTTAGTTAAAGTGTCTCTTTTTCTCTGGATTAGAAAAAAGTAAAGTAAAGTAAAGCAAAGATAAGTTAGTATAGACAAGAAAGCTGAACATAGTTCTCACCATGGGTATTCTTCTCTCCTCGATTCAGATACTCTTGGTTTGTGTGTTAAAAATTATAACTATTATTGTTCTTTATATTATCAACATACTTCACTCAGAGTCGTATTATTGAAGAAATAATTTATCATTTCTATAAAATTCAACTCACCCATCAAGAGTATGTGACCTGAGGAGCAAAGGAGTACCCTTGGTGTATGTCCGGCTCTCTTGTCTATACTTAACTTATATGTGCTTTACTTTTTAAGTTTATGAATTGTTTATCATACAAGATACAAAAAATTATAGTTTGTTTTATGATTTAAGTGCCTAAACTCGAGCTATAAGGATACAGTGATTCTGACAACGCTAACAATATACTGAAAAAATTAACTTCAGTAGTGGTCTTTGCTATGGAAAACGGAATAATAGCTTAGAGTTAATAGTGATAAAGGCGTGTATTTTAGGTTTTCACTTACATGCATGTCTAATAAATCAGAAAAATTTTGAAAGTCATAAGTCAACTTTTGTTTTTATAACCATTTAAAATTAGAATTTGTATGAAATCGTTAATTTTTACTTAAAATAATAAATTTTTTTTTTCAATGAAAATCTCTAGAAATTCAATTTTTAATTCAGTTGACATTTTTCTTTTGCTATAAGATTCTTAACGTATTATTCTATGTATAGTATAATTTCTATGAAAATGAGCTCAATGAATAAGTAATCTTTGTTCTCTTCAATCCTTAAAATTATAATTCTCAAATTGATGGAGTTTTCTGATTGTTGCATTTATTATTTAATATTTATTTAAAATTTAAAACTTTTCCTATAAAATAAAATAAAAATTGATCGTATATAATCATATTTTATTTGTTTGTCTGTTATACTCAAACTCAGAATTAGACATCTCAAATTTTACCTTTAATTCTATGAAAATAAATTGGAAATACATATTTTTTACGCTTGCTTGTAAAGTATTTTTTCTTTAAAAGTTCAGTAAAATACCAAAAGCTTGTCATAAAAATTAAATTATCCGGTTTTTTAGGAAATATTTCATATGCACTTTCAAGTTTATATGTGGCGAATATTTAAGTTATAAATTAAACCAGATTGAAATATTTCAATTTTATTAAACAAATTTAAAAAAAAAAGCTACATGTTTTTAAGTCTATATAAGTCTGTGGAACAAGTATTACCATTCAAAAGTGTAACATACATGGAGGGGGGTATATACCCTGATGACTCTCCCCTCTCCCCATAAATAGACCACTATATTTCTGTTGAACAAGTATTACTACCCAAAAGAGTGTAATTTACATGGTGAGGAAATGATATACACTTACATGACTTTTATCACTCCCATAAACAGATCTTTGGAGTGAGGAAGCTAGTGGTTTTACTATAATACTTCTTTCTTTGTTTCATTTTTTTCTTTCTGAAAGCACATTTTCTAATCATAAATGAGATTAGATTAGTATTTACAGCATATATTTCACTTAGAAATTTGAGTGATAATAGTACTTTAAAGAGTAATTTTTCTAAAGTCAAAATATTTTTACTAAAATCAAGGAAAACTTAATACATTGTTCTTAGAAATGAACTCAATGAATAATTTTTTACAACTTTTTTAATTTATAACATTGTCACAAGTGACTATAAATATAAAAAAAAGTTATTAATTTATAAAATTTCCAATTCATTATTTTAAGTATTGAACATTTTATTCAAGCTTACTCAAACACAGAAATTAAATTGCATTTACATTTTTGTTATTATCAGTGAAGTTTATTTTTAAGTATTAGAGCTTCAAATTTTAAAACACAACAAAATTGATCATTTTCATGATTAATTATATTTATTTTACAAACATTATTCAATTATTAAATTGTTAAACATACTCAATACAAAACTGAAAATAATTGTTATTATAATAATAAATAATATAAATTATGTTTGTACTGAATTTATGAATAAACATAATTTTATAAGTCTATATTTATTTTTGCGGTAGGTTTTGAATAACAAAAAACATATAAATAATATTAAAACAAACACAAAACACATACATATTCTATTATACTTTTTTTAATATTCAAATGACATTTTCGATAAATACTATATAGTTAGGTTTAAGAAAATATAAGTATTACGATAGTAAAAATGTACATATTTTTGTATACTTAAGAGTCAAATAATTTAACAAGTAAAAAAAATAGTTTAGTAATAACTTAATTTCCCAAAGTTGGAGTAGCAAAATAATGAGGAGCTACTTCTAATAATAATGATGGTGTTATTTCAGTTAAATTTTTTATATAGGTTTTAGTAGTTTCCAAAAGCTCATCATATAGAACCCTGAAACATAAAAATAATAGTTATTATTTCATTAACGAGTTCATGTTACTTATAGACTTTAACAATTTACAATATAGAATAATAGTATGAAATATTTATTAATATAAAAAATCAAACGAGAAAAACTTATAAACTGGATAAAGCTTTTAAGAACTAGTTATCTATGTACATACATTAAATAATTTTTAACCCTATTTTCTTAGTTATTAATGTCTTCACAACTCAATAATAAACAATAATAATTATCAGTTTTGAAGCATTGAACTTAAATGTTGAACTAAAAATTATATTGTCATATACGACATTTACCAAAAACGAAAATTGGTCTACATATATTCCTTTACACCTAATGAATATTTCATTACAATAAAATATAAACATCATAATAAAAATAAAAATGATAGTAAATCAACATTAATTCACTGTAATATAATTAATACTAATATTTATCATGTCACCACTGGTCAGTTACAATTGAAAAAAGTGCAAAATATTTAGTTTACCAGATAAGGATTAAACCCGGTACTGTTGCATTCCAACTTGAAGCCTAGACCACTTAACTACCACAAGATCAGCATTGAAAATTGTTGACAAAGAAGGTATTTAACATAATACCCCAAGATATTGAATATTTAAAACAGAATAATTAGAAAATTACTGATGCGCGTGGATTTTAATTTACATCATTGTATTCAGTGCCGAAAAATACATAAGTTCGCAAAAAAACATTACGAATCTTTTAGGGTGTTCGTAAACTAGAAATATACCATTAAATTTGTCTAAATTTTCTTCATTCTTCTACTTTTCGGTAAAACTAAGAAATTTTGTCATAACACTAATTTTATACAGTTATAAAAAAAAAGTTAAATTTTGATTTTCAAGATTTTTTTAGATAAATTAGATACATAGTGTGTAAACGATAACTGAAAACACTCAATATCTTTGCGTAGAGCCCTCTAAATTGAGTTCTGATTTTTTATTAGTCTTTATGACATAAAATTGCATATTTTTATGAATATATGAAATTTGTTGTTAATTTTTGATAAATTCCAATAGATTTATAACATGTTTTTTTTTTTTTATTTATTTAATTGTGTCAATACACCAACTATTTTTACAATATTATTTTAATTTACAATTTACAATTAATATGATTACAATAATTCGAATTTCATTAAATGTCACGAAATATACCTGCTTATTTAGGTTTTTTCTGCTATAAGCTATAACGGATACCCAAATTAAAGTTAAAACTAGACAGTAGATAAAATTATAATAACGTGTACATATCACATTAACAAATAGGAGTGAAAACGTCAAGCCTAAACAATCCTAGAATAATTATTTTTAGAGTTACAATCAAAAAACTGAAAATCGTGCATTTTGAAGTGTTAAAGTTAAATTGCTGTAACTCTGTTAATTTTGGACTTAGAAAGTTGATTATACTACTAAAATTCATTAAAAAAAATAGGCAAAAAATAATTAATGGTTAAAATAGGTGGATGCCATTGAAGAAAAAAAAGTTGCACTGTACATGCGCATAGACAAATTCAAAACTCATAAAAATGTGCAATTTTATATCATAAAGACTAATAAAAAATCAGAACTCAATTTGGAGGGCTCTACACAAAGATATTGAGTGTTTTCAGTTATCGTTCACACACTGTATACATGAATGAGATCATATTAAATTTTCAAGTCTTCATATCGAGAATTAAACTTTTTATTACATAAAAACTTACAAGAAACGAGAAATTTCCAAAATTTTAAAAATGCTGTACTTAACTCAATATTGATCAAATGTTTTTGAAATTTGTATGAACTGTTTTCGTGGCCATTTTTAGTAGTTAATGAAAGTTTTAAGTTACTAGCTATATTAGTTTTGAAGTTATGTTAAAAAACAATTATCAATTTTATGAAAATTTAGGTAATAGTATATTTTACAGTTTTTTTGTCAATTATTTTTCGACAGGTTATCCTCATTTTTAGAAAAAGTAATGAAAAATTTGAAAAATGTCCTCTTTAGAGTATCATCTGTGTGTGATTTTAGAACTATAGAAATATTGATCAAAACTTTTTGGCAAGTATTTTCATATGAAATGTGTATACAGATGGAAAAAAATAAAATAAACGTCATTGTAAAATCATATGCTTTTCTGCTCTGCTCAGAATCTAAAATATATATCAGGTAGTGGTTTTCATCATGTTTATTCAAACGTCAATTGGTTTTACAAAATAGATTCAATACATAATTTTTATTTTACTTATATAATATATTCAAAGAAAATAGATACTAGAGAACTTTGGTTGATACAAAAGTGCTTCTATCAATTAATTTATGGAATGGTTTACTGTTAAACAATTAAATTAATCTAAAATTAAATATATAAATTAGTTATTCAGTATAATAAGTAGTTGTTATATGATTATATATATTTTACGGTTTGCTTACTTTACATTAATTATTTATATCATACATCAATTTACTTTTACACCATTTTTTTTTTTCAAAAACGTAACATTTATTTGGTTTGGAATTCATTTAGATAATTTAGTACCATTTTTTTCTTGTATATTTTGAGAAGATATATGATACAATTGTTTTATGGCTTCCGATGTGTAAAGACTAAAGATTTGATAATGCGTTAAATTGAAACTAGCAATACAATAAATAATTTAAAAAATATTTGCCCCAGAGCTCTGTTTAGCTTTATGCAATTAGTGGTATTTGCCATGCATAAAAGTCAATATTTTGACCACAAACTATGATACTACATCTGTACAATGTGCATAAACTAACAACAATGACCCACTAGCACTTATAAACATTAAGTTCCAAATAATTGTCATTCAAATAACTGGAAAATATATTGTGAAAAATTTAATTTTTGAAAAACTTAATAAAATTTTAATATGTAATAAAAATTATTTGTGTGCAAACCAAAATTTATAGCATTGTACACACTTAACAGTAATTAACAAACACTTTGGTTGATCATGAATATTAACGTGTATTTTTACATATTAAATATTATGATTTTTCTGGTAAAATTATATTTAATAGTTAGGTTTGTCATAAATATTCAATTCAAAATTTTTTTTTTGTGTGTTTTGAGCTTATATTTATAAGAATTTTTTTATGAACACTTATTAGATTATTTTGTTTTAAGGTGAATGTTTTTAACAAAAATATAATAATGTTTGATAAGAAATTTAAATAGAAATTAAATATTTTTTTGATATTTATGTACTAGTTTTTCTGGATTGAAGAAATATTTTAGTATTAGTAAATAGTATTAGGAATTGGCGTTGGTGTAGGTGCAAGGTCATGAAAAATAAAACTTCTCCCCAGTAAAATGTATAATAACTTAGTAAATAATGTTACCAATTAAGTGCTAAAAATAGATATTCTATAGAACATTTTGTTCTATTTGAAATGTATTAAATTTGTATGTCAGTGGTGTATCCAGGATATTTTTATGAAAGGGGCTGAGCAGTGACAAACATAGCCCTTTTTGGTTCATTAATTTTTAGAAATTAGAAGAAACCCAATGAAAATGATGTATTCAACTCCCACCAACAATTTTTTTTAACTAGTACTTATGCACTATACAGTATTTATTATAGAAATGAAATAATAATTAAAATTTTAATTTAAGTTTCCAAACAAATTTTGACTCTCCAGGTACAATAAAATCCAAATAATTAAAAAACGTTTACTTGGTTAAACTTGATGAATTTATATATTTGTCATTAATGATGAAATCCTAATTAATCTTAGATAAAATTTTAACTTGGGTTGATGTTTATGACTTAGCATATATTTTTAGGTTGTCCTATTACATTTATTCTTGGATAGAAATTTTGTTTTATGATGTCTAAATTTCCAATTTTTAGCATATAAATGCATAATTTAGCATTTTTCTGATTTTAAGTTTTTCGATACAAAGTAGCAAAATAAAAAAATAAAGCTCAATCTAAGTTTGTATATTTGTAATTTATATCTTAAACAAGTTATATAAAAATACTGGCTTGTTTTAGCCAGGAATTCTATATTCGGATTTTCCTATTCGGAGATATACATAAAAAGTTCAATTGAGCTAGACTATAGTAACAATCAGGTTTATCTTAAAACATTATGTAATTAGAGTTTGCCAGTAATTGCTGATTTGAATTATTTGATTATTTAGATTTTAAACTTTAGTGTAGTTAGTTCAGTTAGTTGCCGTTTCGTAGTGTACTTACATCGTTTAAATCATATATTGCACATGTTATAGTTGTTGTGTTTTAATCGCCTAAAATAAAAATACTTTAGTGAAAAGCTTTTAATTAGGTAATTTGAATGCATATTTTATAGTATATAAGTACATATATATTTATTATATTCATTTTTATTTACTATTACATAAACATCCTAACCCTATAGTTATTACCATTTTTCCAACATCGGATTATGACAATATATAAAACCTGTTTAAATAATTTAGACACTAAAATTAAAGGTCAACTATTTAATACTGTAGATTATAAATGAAAAATTTTGGGTGGGGCTGCAGCCCTCTCAGCTATCCTTTTGGATACGTTTTCAAAACAATTTTAAAAGATATCAATAATACAATTTTAATTTTGATTTTAATGTTAAATTAAAATTAATTAATTTTAATTTAATTTTGACTAATAGATTACAGTTGTTTTTCACTAATGAAATATAAATTATTTTTTATTTTACAGAAATAATGTACTATACTTTACCATTGAGGTTGATTTACATAATTCAGAATAGATTTAGGATGAAAAAAAAGATCATCATCTGCACCAACAGATCTATAAACTCCTGTATAATGTAAATAAGCAGCATTTTTGAAAAGCCCAGATGCGATACTCTTCACAATCATTCTAGTATCACCTACAACATTGTTACAAAAATATAAATTTTTATTAACACAATAAATGTTAATCCTACCTTTACATGACTTAAGAGGAACTTTTGACTGTTTCATTAAATCTATTAAGTGCGTACGGATTTTGTGTGCTTTACACAGTTCATTATAGTTTATAAAAAATCGATGACACCATTGTTTACTGTAATCACTTTTTTCAAATCCATTATATACATTTAACAAAGTTAATAAATCTCCTTCAGCAACTTCAAAATTTCTTTGCTGTATTTTGGCTTTTTGTATAGTAGCTCCGTACTTTGGACGTACAAAAGCATCTTGAAGTTGAAGCATTGCTAATATAGATACAATTTCTGAAGAACAACCCATTTCAGCAGATTTTAATAATATTCTTGAATGTTTTGCTGGCAATGGTAACTCTGCCATTATAGTTCCAAAATTATTTGTTAGATTTCCAACGTTATCAATTGCTTCCAATGCTTTTAACATTTCTAAAGCAAATAAGAGATTTTTGGCTGGTGGGGGACTCAGGAATGGAAATCTTAGAATATTGTTTATATAAATGGCTTTAAGTTGAAGAGTTACATCAGTTAAATCTGATCTCATCATTTCTGGAGGAGTAGCATTTATCAAATTATTATATGCTTCTTTTGTATATAATCTAAAAGAAAAGATAAACTTTAAAATAATAATTTACTATAGTATTTTAATAATAGAATATACCTGTATACTTTTCCAGGTCGCTCTCTTCCAGCACGACCAGCTCTTTGAACTGCTGATGCTTTGGATATAGGAACAGTAATCAGTGAATCAGCTCCAAACTTAGAATTAAACCATTTAAGTTTTACAAATCCACAGTCAACAACTTTAAAGAAATAAAATAAAATCACATAATTACATAGTAAATTATAGTTTATAATAAAATTATTATTTCTTATTTTAAATATAATTTTTTTTAAACTAATATATTTTACCTGAGAAAAGAATGAAAAATTTAAAGACAATGATGCATTTGAAAAGCATTATATTCCTATGTTCAATAAACTATTTTTTTAATTCTTTGTTTAAGTATTTTAAGTTCTATAAGTAACTGTAAAGAGAAAACATTAAACTGGATGACATTCATGTTTTCCATCTAAAGATAACGTGATAATTCTGAGACTTTACAGTGGAGAAAAAATGTTGGGATTTACATTAAAAATGAATACAAAATATATACTAAACATTAGTACAAAAATACCGAAAATTTATGAAGGGAAGAGGCAGGGGTAATGTTTCTCCAGAGTCTCAAATAAAAACATTTCAAAATAATAAACCAATATCATACAAAACGGGGAAAAATAGTAGCAAATATTTTAAGTGGGGAGTAATATTAGTTGTGTTTGGTTATCTTTTGATATAAAAATATTTTAAAAACTCGCCATACTCCCTGCGAATTTGGTATCACACTGATATATTTCAGACGCACTGACGCATTTCAGATGAAAACCATTGATATAGACAAACTCTATCAGTTGTAGAGAGATAAATTTCCTTATAAATAATAGTAGTGGTTATTCAAATATTAGATACTGAACTGAGCAAAGAATGTATTGGTTTTACAAATGTGTTTTTTTTTTCGTATGTATCCATAAATTTTGATCAGTAACTCTATAGATCGGAAATTTTATGTAGTTTTACTTTGAGGAGGTCATTTTTAAAAATTCTCAATACTTTTCCTAAGTGTAAGAAAAAACTACTCAAAAATTAAAAAAAAAAAAAAAAAAACAGTAAAATACGTACCTAACTTGAATTTTTTATGAAGTCAATTTTAGTTTTTTAATACTTCAACAATAATGGAGCTAGAAACTTGAAATATTCACCAACTACTAACATCAGTCAAGCATTTTTCAAAAACATTTGACTAATTATGAGGTAAGTACGGAAATTTGAAAAAATTTTAAATTTGTCATTTGACTAAATTTTTTGTTTTTTGTAAGTTTTTGTCTCATTAAATTTTTATGTCTTAATATTAAGATCTGAAAATTTAATGCAAACATATGTTTTACCAATGGTACTGGAAAAACCTCAAAATTGTAAATAAAGTTTTCTTTTTTTTAAAAAACTGTTAGTCTAAAAGTTAGTGAATTGACAGAATTCATTAGTATACATAAAAATACACACTAGAACTTAAGGCATATTAAAAATAATTATTGAGACTGATCTTTATGAAACTTGGCATATACATAAAGAATTACATTGCGAATATTTTATTAGGAGAAAATGTTTTACAGATGAATAATTCAAAATTTTAAAAAGTTTTGATTGAAAAAATTTGGAAAAAGTAAGTAAAATTTACTATAAATACATTTATAGATAAATTATTTATTTATAAATACATGGCATTTATAGTCATTTAAAGTCATGTAATTGCAAGAAAATGTTATGTAATTCCATTTTGATATTTCAAATATACGTTTTTAGTTAAGTAAGTAAAAGTAAGTTTAGTAAGTTAAAACTAAATAATGATGATACTATTGATGAGAGGATATGGTAATAATTACTATCACAGCATATCTAAACACAACCTGGTTTGTTCTATGTGTATCTGTAGAAGTATGGAACAACTTGTTTAATGTAGCCATTTATGACGAAAACTATTACTTTGCTCTGTCTATGAGTATAATATGGTCTAAAGATTTATTGTTTTTTTTTTAATTTAACTCACACTCTAATTCCCATATAAGGAGTCAAGAAAACCCATGGTGTATACTGTATAGTATGTCTGACTTTTTATAAATTTACTTATTAATAAAAAGCATTTAGAAATATTTATGTTTATTCTATATTGAATTTTAATTTATTTAACCTATAAGCAAAGCCAATTTATAGTTTTAACATTAATATATATATATTTTTATGAAAAAAAAAAAAAAATTGAAGAAAATTGTATTTTATAAATTAATGTACCATGGACAATTCCAGATATTGTAACTGACGTTTCTGCAACATTTGTTGAAAAAACGACTTTTCTGTATCCTTTAGGTGCTGGCCGAAATGCTTTGAGTTGTTCGTCGTTTGTTAGTGCACCATGCATAGGTAAAGGAAGTAGTTTTATTCTAAAAAAAAAAAGAAATTAATAATAAATAGTTAAAATTTTAGGTCATGTATAATAATATTTGAGTTATAAACAAACATTATATTAATTTAAAGATATTGTATTTTATATTTAGATTATCAAATAAAAACCACCAAAACATGTAAGTATACTAATTCTAAGGATTTTAGATTCCGAGTAAAGCAAAGAAGCTAGTGTTTTTATAATGATGCTTCTTTTTCCTTTTTCATTTCTCCTTTTCCTTTTTTTTTATTTTTTTGCTTTATACACGTTTTTAAATAGAAATACTTGTCCAAAAGTTTTGATCATCAACTTTTTGAAAATAAATTTTCCTCTAGATTGTACACTAGCTCAAATAGTCATTGCCATCATTAGAGACTATAATAGAAGTGTGGAATACTTTTGATGCTATATTAAGTGCGAGACAAAAAGAGAAAACAAATGTTGGTATTTCGGCTCTGTGAAATATACTTTTTAAATGTATTTAAAATTTGAACTTGAATGTAATTAATTTTATTTTTATGAGTTCATAAGAGTTTTTTCAATTTAAACCATATACATTTTAATTTAAAATTTAAATTAACATTAAACATTTTTTGAATATAAGATTTACCACATGTTTTTCTATTAATATGCAAAGTCTTATATAGTCTTATATAGTCTTTCTATTAATATGCAAAAGATTAGGCTCAAAAATTGTTAAATTTGTTTAAATTATCAAGGTTAAGTACATTTACTTTTAGAAATTATTTTTTTATAAGCGTTATAAATTTCTATATTATATGGCAAATGGATACTATTACTTTTTTCAAAATTAACATTGATAGATTACTATATTTACCATATATTAGAGTTATAAAATTCTAGTTTAAATTTTTATTCTTTTAATATATTAAATTGTTATATTATTTTAATTAATATTGCTTACAATTTTAATTTAATGTAGTAAATAAATATAATAACAATAATATTAATTGAACTATTTCTTATCACAGATTATTTGCATACTAACTGAGTTTTAATATGTATAATTTTGAATTATGATAAATATTTTCGACTAATTATTAAATTATAAGCAATAAGACTATTAAAATAGTTATCTATTACACACTCTATCTATTATACAAGATATTTATTGATATGTTACGTCTATTCCAAAGAACAAAATATGTGATAAAGAATGGAAATAAAAAAGCATAGAATAAAATATTTTCAATGATAATAAAAAGTGGTAACAATTGTAAAAAAAGAATTTATAGTAAATAGTTTTTGCTACACAGCTAGATTCATTTAACTTTCTTGGCAAAACTTCTCTCACACACTTTATAAAAACATTAAAATGAAAAGAAACTCTCAATTGTTTTGAAAATCGAACCTTTAAGTATCCCCAAGAATTTAGAAAGCAATGGTTAGCAGTTAAAATTATACATTTTGATAAAATTCCTCTATTTGTACATATCTGCTATTTTACACAATGAGGGAAATAATACCTTTGGTTGCAGGTAACAAGTACATTTTTTTTTAAATGATGGAAACAGGTTCTGAGGACAACTGATTAACACTGGTAAAAATGTTAAGTGTGTTGAAAAAAACGAAAAAAGAATTGTTAGTACAAATATGGGTGCGATGCTCTTGGTGGGGAATTGAATTGAATGATAAATAATTTCTTTAATAAGACGATTTTGAGCAGAGCTACAGTTTATTCAAGACAATTTTACTTAAAAACTATAAAGTTTATTACTATTACAAAAATAATTATTTTGTATTCAGCCAGTTTTGTATGCCAATATTGAGAACAGGAAAAAAAATTGATGAGAAAAAGAGTTAAAATGTTTTTTCACATGTTTAAAATTTCCTTGTACCAAACCATTTTTCATATTATTATCTATATTTATTTAAATTTTCATAAGTTTGGATTAAAAAAAATAATTTTAAGGTGTTATCGTTAAATTTTGGGTAGTTTTTCCCAAAGAAAATTATTGAGAATTTCGAAAAATTTCCTCTTAAAACTACTATTTAGAGCAGTGATTCTCAAACTGGGGGTCGCCAATAAGTTTTTAGAGTTGCCAATACATAAAATATCTAGTGTTTTTTTGTTATTATCATCATTGAACATTATACATTATTAAATTAACCAAAATGTTGGATTGCTGATCAAGTATTTATTATTTTAATTTTAATATAATTATAATTATAATTATTTGTTGATACTTTTTAATACTATCATAATACAAGGATTGCTCAAAATATTGATGATATTATAGGAGGTTGTGGTATCAAAAAGTTTGAGAACCGCTTGATCTAGAAGCAAATTATAATTTAAAAAGTTGCTGTGTGAAACTTTTAGATAAGTATTTCCATATGAAAAAATATTAACAAATAAATAAGTAAGAGTCATAGAAATAACACTAGCTTCTTCGCTCCACTCAGAATCTAAAATACAAATAAAAACTTTTTGATTTCATTAGAAAACGTTAACATATTATATTGGTAATGATATAATTTCCTTACAGGAAGGAATTTTCATCATTTTATAATCATTGAAATTTCAAGTAAAATATTTACACATAAGAATAAAAGAAAAATGAATATCTTTATTTCTAAGTAAAACTTTTAATTAAAAAAAAAGAAGAGGTTTAATATAAGAATGTGGAATAAATTTATTACTTTTCATTTGGATTCTTAGAGTTGTAATCATCTAAAGTATTAATTGCTAGCATTATTTCTTCTTTGCCAGTCAAAAATATTAAAATATCACCAGGTGAATTACTTTGTTGGATTTTCAATACTGTATTAATTGATTCATCAACATAATTTGGTGTTGGTTCTAAAATATAATTAACATTATATAATATATTTTAAAGTATTTTGATACTCACATATTTACTTAAAAATATCACCTTTTAAATAATATATTTTAGTAGGATATGATTTTCCCTCAATACCCAAAACAGTTGCTGTGTCATTATCAGGACTATTACTCTGATTAAAATTGAAATATGATTTAAGTTGTGAAGAGTCCATAGTAGCAGATAATATTATAAGTCTTAAAGTTGGTCGTTTCTGAAATATGTTTAAAATTACAATAAAGAAATTTATAAAATAAAATTATAAATATAGAAACAAACCTTCAAAACTTTTTTGATAAGTCCCATCAAAATATCAGTCATCAAACTTCTTTCATGAATCTCATCTAATATGAGTACAGAATAATTGACTAATAAAGGATTGTTCATCATTTCATTCAAAAGAATACCTTCAGTTATGTACTATTTAAAACAAATATGTGTATAAATAAAACATAATTAGGGTATTTATCTTAAGAATAAATTACTAACTTTAATCTTTGTATTTGGTTGACAGCAGTTATCAAATCTAACTGAATAACCAACTAATTGGCCTAGGTTTGTTTTTTGTTCTTGTGCAACACGAGTAGCTAATGTTATTGCACTTATTTTTCTAGGTTCAGTAATTACAATTGTTTTATCATGTTGACATAAGCCACTCTCTAAAAGCATCTGGAAATCATTTTATGTGATTTATATGATTAATAAATACAAAAAAACAAATAAGGTTAATAATATGCGTTAGTCGATTATTTATTTATTGAATACTGAAATAGGTAAAAAATTAAATACAGTTTTTTGAACTACTTACAACCAAGTTATTTATAAGGCACCTAATTTATTATCATGATAAAATCTAGGAAAAAATTGGTCATTACACATTTAAAAACAAATTTTATCTAGGTAAATAGTAGGAACCTGGTAAAAAAAAAAAAGCATACTTGAGACACTTGAGTACTTTTTCCACTTCCAGTAGATCCAACTAATATTAACGTCTGAAACTTTTCACATAAATACAAAACATCATTACGATATTTGGTGATTGGTAACTTATTTCTTTGACTTTGTAAATCCAATGCCATATATGGATTATAAACAAACGATGAGGATATAGCAGACTCAAAATTGGAATCTTCTTCTCCATATCCTGGTTTTTCATCTGGGTCAGACATATTTATTAATTATTAATTTATTTTAAAAATAATTACAAAATACATAATCAAAGAAACAATAGGGTGGATAGTTAAATAAATTTCTGTATATTAATACCTTAACTTTTAAGTATCTAATATCCTTAAATATAACTAAAAGAATTACACATCATATTTGATTGGAAATTAATTTTAATATGTTTTATAGATAATTAATTATGAATACAGAATTAGAAACTCACCACAATTTTTGAACCGAAAGCTCGACATATTGTATGTAGGTAGTATTACTTATTAGGCACCATTGTTCAAAATACATAAATTAATCAATACTCTATTTACTATTAAAATAAATATAAACAAATAAAATTAATATAAGTTTAAACTTTCATTACTTTTTAAAATGTTTAGTTTTTAACACCAATGATGCTATTAATCATTATCCAAAATCAAACATTCCATATTTTGCTGGAGATACGGTTGTAGATAGTGTTGTAGACTGTGGCCTAAGATAACAAGAGATATAAAATGATTGATATTAAACATCATTAATATCAATCACAGATATCTATTATAATATACCCACCATAGGTATATAAAATAATATATATATCTGTGACTATACCTTTAGATGTAGTTATAGTATCTCTGTGTATAAAATCCACAGGGTAATAATCATAGACATATAATATATTATATAATATAATACATATAATATATAGACAGGTAAATATAAAAGATAAAAGGCATAGAAAAGTTAAGTATGATAACAGATTTTTTTATTATTGTACACCATGTACACCACAAATAAATTATCATCTATAAACATTGAGTATATTGTTCACGGCAAATATTTATACCTGTGATTAATAATATAACAGATAACACAGTTTGATATATCCATAGATAATGTACATTATATATATATATCTATGGATGTATCTTAAACCGTGATAGACAATTATAGTCAATAAAATATTCATTTTAGAAGGAGACTTGGGAGGTTAAGCCCCTCCAAACTACTTGCAGCTCCCCAGAATTTTTGAGAATTACAAAAGGTTAATGCCTTTTTGGGGGACTGAATCAATCAAATAAACATATTAGCCCCCCTCCCCTTCAAAAAGAAAATGTTTTCAAAGTTGCCTCCTGAATATACTCTACGTTTATGTAATGGTGCAGTTAAAATGTTTTAAAATGAAAACGTTTTAAAATAATTCGAAACCTAATTTTTCAAAAATGAGATTATTCAATAAGTATTTATATGCAAATACGATCTAATATTATATTTATCTTAAAACTTCTGAACATGATAACTGATAATTTTTATTCTATTGTTTTTTCATAATTATTATTTGAAATATTCAAGTTTTTGAATTTTTTTTTCAATATAACTTTTGAATTAAATAATTTATTTCTATAAATATTGTGTAATGACGGTGTAACCGCGAAAATTTACCTCAGTGATATTTTACCCCCCCGGTAAAATTTCGCTAGCGATATTTTACCTCCCGGTAAAATTTCGCTAGCGATATTTGACCCCCGGTAAAATTTCGCTAGCGATATTTTACCCTCCGGTAAAATGTACCGAAGGTAAAATTTCGCTAGTGAATTTTTACCCTCCGGTAAAATTTCGCTAGCGATATTTGACCCCGGTAAAATTTCA